>QKQZ01009446.1:0-42467 GCA_003595255.1 Solenopsis fugax | reverse complement strand
AGTAAGCGTTCGAAGCTTCATATGGGGTCTCTCTGACCCACTTACGTGTTTAAGGGTTAAATGGACACGGCTGGCGCGCATGTGTGAGATCGAGCGGTGGGAAGCATGGAGCGTTCTGAATTTACTGTGCGTCTGCCGGTCTGCAGATTAGTTGAACTGTTGCTTCATTAAATAAATTAAAGCTTGCATTAGCGTGTCGTAACATTATTCATCCGACGCGAGACTTCGCCGCACTGTGCCTCTCCGCACTCCAGAAAGAGACTCTCGACACTTTACTAACGTATCTTTTCTTTCCTTCTTCGCAGGCAATCTTGATCGTCGGCGAGAGCTCAAGTGCTGAGCGAGCACGCACCATCAATGAGTTCCAAGTGCGGCGATCGGCGCGGCGGCTTCGGGGTTCCACTGGTTCCAGGTAAGCGCGATTTCCGTCAGCCAGTCATGCAAGTAACGTCGCTCGCGCGGGGGAGGACACGGTCGGGGTAAAGGGCGCGGCTCGTACTGGGAAAAGGGGTCTCGAGGAATGTTTACGAGCACGAACGGCACGGTTTTACGAGCTCGTACGATGCGCGCGTGCGGATTACGAAGCTACGGGGGTTGACTCCGGGGTGTACCCGACGCGCGAGAGGATAATATTCTCGAGACCACGCGAAAGGACTCGAATGATATTCCTGAAGGATTGCGAAAGAGATCTCGGGAGGTCTTTGGAGTATTCCGCGATCCGACAGGGTGAATTGACGGGGATAATTGTTTCCAGATAATACTTATCCAGCTTGACAACACGACGTTGGTGCTCTTGAAATTGAAGACTCGAATTAAAAAGGTATTCTAGTCTAGAGCGCAAAAAAGTTTGTATATTTTTGAGAATTTTTTTTATAGAAAACTGTTGCACATATTGTTCTATGTTATTTTGAAAATAAGCACGTCTATTTTTCAAATTAACTGACATGATTTCTGAAAAAATACTGAAACTATCGATGTCTACTTTTATATGTAAAACACATCTGTTCATCTGAACTAGGATATAATACTCTATAAATTAACTATTTTTTTCATACATGTTAAATTCAATTGATTTCATTTTAAAAAACAATACTTCTTTAAATTCATGTTTATTTTTAATAATTTGCAATATTTTTTATTTTTAGTTTTTTTATTTTAATTTTTGAGAAACTGTGTCAGCCAACTTAAACATGTGTATGTTTTTAAATTTAACATAAAATCTAATAAAAATTTAACCGTACGAAAATTTGTAAATATTTAAATATGTATAAATAGTGATATGTGAAAAAACATGGAAGAATATGTGCAGCAAATTTCTTTTAAAAAAATTCTGAAAAATAAGCCACTTTTTCGCGCTGTAGACTAGAATATCCTTTTAAATCAGGAATAAATTAGATCTTTTTGGATTACGAAATTTATGAAAAATTATGCATAATTGTAGAGAGAATAATATATCAATGGGTGATTTAATTCAATAATTCAAGGAATTGATATTTAAAATTTATTACGACAAGCTGAGAGATATCAAAAAAAGTATCGTAATTTTAAGTATCGTAAATAAAAATTTGTTTATTAACATTAACTTGTGTGCATTATTAAAGAAATAACGTTACTTACATGAATTTATTCAAAAACTATCATTTAATTAAATGTTAATAATTAAACGTCAATTTACATGTCAAATTAATTAAACATTCAATTTATGTTAAAAACTACTTTTAGAAAAATAAATTCTTTCTCTCGCTGTTCGACATTCACTCAGATTTATCTTCACTCGGATTTAAAATCTTTCATCAGTCGATAAAACTCGTATTATCAGTCTACGTTTCGTCTCGTAATAAAAGACATCGTCGCGACAGATATATGCAGGTTGTCCGGCTAGAAAACAATTTGCCGTCGGTATCGAGGGCGAGATTACGATGAGTCGAAAATACGATAGGCATCGGTGAAAAAATACCGAGTGCACTTCGTGTTTATCGAGGTTTACGTTCGCCCTCGCTGCTAATGATAGTGCCCTACTTTTGTAACTCGCAACGTCTCGTATCGAATCCCCCAACCGCTGAAATGCGCTCGCAACTATGCTGCGACGCCGCGAAACAACCTCGTTACTGACAATATTACGAACATCGTTATTCATTATTCATCGTGTTATTTTGCTTGATCGACGCGCTATTATTTAATGATATAACGGGAAGATATTTCGAGCGGCAAATTATTGATCTGTACGTGATTAGCTGTTCTATTATTCATCTTATTGAGAAAAGTTCATCTATTCATTTCTAGACGTCAAAAATAAATAGAGCGCCATTATCGGTCAGCAACAGATCTCGCTGCCTAATAATAGTTTTCATGTCAAATTTTGCAATAAATTTTTTACAATGTTTTAAAGATCATTTGTCATCAAAGTGTTGTTCAATTGCTTGTCAATTTAACTTGTGATATTGCATACTCCAGCTTCAGTTTTGTGTTAAAGATCGTTAAATAATTCGCACAGTTTGCGTGAACTGGTAATTGTAACAATTCACATGAAAAATATTATTAAACACCAAGATTTGACAATTGATGCTAATTTCACTTACAATCATTTCTATTTGCTTTGTAAAAAAAAAAAAAAGTTTGGGAGGGTATCACTGTGACAAAGAAAATTTATTTATTCCTTACATTTACGATATTCTTTGCCGCGTTGCTTACTATGCTTTGAAGCTTTAAGCTCGGGTCTACAAAAGTCGAAGCCTGACACGTACTCCGCATTAGAGCTTCAGAGCGATCGGCAATACCGAGGATTGTATCAGAAACGTTTTGAAATACGGTCGAAGAGAGAAAATTGGAACATATGGCGACAGCGGAGCTTCCTATTGATAACCATCGCGACGAAACAAAGTAGTAGCGACACTTTCGTGAAGGATGAGAAGAAAAGAAAAGAAGGAAAAGGGTTCACGCAGATCAAATGGGGTGCCGCTCTGACTGCTACAGGGTGATATTAAATCCTCGATGAAAAGGAACTTGCGCGAGCTCTTAGACATCCTCTTTCCTTCGTTCCGCCCCTCGGACCGGCTTATATGAGAGGCGGCGAACCTTCGTGATTGCCTGCCGCTGAAAGGGATCATGACGGTTTTTTGTTTAATTTTCCGCTCGACGCCGGAGGTCGAAAGAGAAGGCGCGAAGTCAAATACCTCCGCGAGAATGAGAGAAAAAAAGAGGAAACGCGAGGGAGAGAGAAAAAAAGGGAGAGATCGAAGAATCGATACGCGTCGCGCGTGACCGGGATCCAGGATGCGGCGACGGAGACGGCAACGTTCGGCAATTCTAATGATGTCCGGGGAGAAGCCTGTTTCGAGATGTCGACGGCGAATAGAGCTCCGCACTGCAATTAGACTGGCGCGTGTTTCTCCGCTTCTCGCCCGCCCGGCTGAATTCGTAGTTACGTAAGTTAGCTCGTAAGTAAGATAGACTATTATGCAACGTCGTCGTAGCGAACGCTTCGATTGCCAGTACAATCGATACAAGTATTTCGTGCGAGGAACCGAACGAGGAACGAACGAAACGAACGGTCGCAGTATTCTTACGATGTGCAAAAAAAACCCGCAATTTTTTTTCACCTCACCTCCCCTTCTCTCTCAGTCTTTTTTCGCGAGTAAGAAAAGAGAAGGAGGAACGAGACGAGAGTCGCCGCGGCGGCGGGGCTGAACGTGCAACGGATGCTAAAAACTCGCAGGGTGAAGAGCCGCTCGTCGGCCGAGCGTTGGAAAGGGGAAGGAAAGGGGTGGCTAGGAAAGTTGCGAGTATCCAATCATAGGAGGATATTGTGGGATCATAACTCCGCTTGCCGCCGGTCCGTCGAAGTCTTGAAGGACTCTCTCTCTCTCTCGCTACTTCATTCTCACCCCCACGGCGCAGTCTGCAACTAGCGCTGACTCGGCGAGCGGCGATAGCAATTGTTTCGCGGCCTCTCGTCACTTTCGCGAGACTACCCTCTTTAACTCAACTTAAAGAAAGCCCGTTTCTTTTTAGTTATATTCCTCAGCTATACTTTGAGCCTTTCAAGTTATACTTGTAATTATATTTTTTAGCTATCCTAGTTTTAGTTATATTCTTTAATTATACTTTTCAACTACACGCTTCACCTTTTTTTTTTTCTTCAGAAACGGTTAAAGTTATAACGAAATAACGGCGTGTCTCGAGTTTTCCATCCACGGATCAACTCGTAGTTTAATTATGATTAATTAGCTCTTTGCGAGGGATGATTAAATTCGCGAGATAATATTTTTATAGAGAAAGTATTAGACGTCGATAATTATACTCGGAAGAAACGGTGAAGTATCTAAACATTTAGCTAGACACAGATTCGCGAAAAGAATTTTGTTGGACTATCAAAATAATTATTTAGGACACTCAAGCTGATTACTGGAATGTCAAAACTTTTTGAAGCATTGCTCATCATGCTTAAGTATTCTACAAGTTATTCTGACGGTCGAACACAAAATTATTTTCAGATCTGCATTTAGCTAAATTTTTAGAACCGTTCTTTCCGTATACGTCAGATTGTTACTTTTATTACATACAAGGGATTACGACAAATCTGTCGCGTGACACATTTTAATAAAGTCAAACGGACTGACATGTGTCCGACAAATTTTACACGCATTTGCACTAAGGGTGAAACGTACACGGAAAGAACTGTTTTGCTGTATCTAAAAATTGAACTAGATACACATCCGAAAATAATTTTATTCGACCATAAATTATTATGTAGGACACACAAGCTAATTGTTGTACTGTCAAAACTTTTTGAAGCATTGCTCATCATGCTTAAACATTCTACAAATTATTTTGATGGTCGATTTGGTCAAACACAAAATTATGTTCAAATATATATGCTAATTTTAGATACTTCAGCAAAACCGTTCTTTCCGTATACATCAGGTGTTGTTACTTTTATCATTTACATACAGGAGATTTCAGCAAATCTCTCATGTGACATTTTAATAAAGTCAAACGGACTGGCATTTATCCGACAAATTTTACACGAATTTGCACTAAAGAGTGAAACATACATAATATAAATTTAACTTGATACAGATACGAAATTTTGCCATCAAAATAATTATGAAGAACGTTGAAGCACAAGCGATGCTGTAAAGAATTTTGGCAATGTAACCAACTTGAGCATCGTACATAATTATTATTGATAGCCTAACAAAACTATTTTAAGATCTGTATCCAGGTAAAATTCTAGATACTTTAGTAAAAACGTTCTTCCCGTGTAAAATATTATAAGGTGCGGCATTTTGATGCACGACTCATTCGTGCTGGCCGAGGCAAATTACAAATTATAATATCGCGCACGCGGCAACGTTTCACCGGGGTCAGACACACAGGGCTAACCGACTGTCGGGCGATAAACAACGAAAAAAGAATGTTTGCGAGTTAACACGCTAATGCAGCTCGCCGTCCGCGCCGTTTGCGCTCCGCTTGCGGGACGCGGTCGCATAAAATGAATTAACGGATCAACGAGACGAAAGGGGAGAAGCTCGCAGCTGCGAGTTATGAAAGTGCGGCCGTTCGTCGGCGCGGTCGGGCGACGAAACACGCGGTTCCCTCGAATAATAAGGGATGAAATATGCACCTCGAGTTACCACGAGCCGAGATGATACAGGGCTCAGGACGAAGCCCCTGCGCGCGCGCGGTTTCTCGTCGGGAAGGGATTTCATCTCTTCGTAATCTTCCCCGCTCCCAATTAATCCTCCGCTTCCTTAACGACGAAGAAGTTGAAAAAAATTAATTAATTGAGACTCGCGAGAGAATTTATCGATTTGAGAGTGATACCTTTATGAATTTGACTTTGTCTTGTCTTGTTTGGCCCTTGGAATTCCGTTCTCCTCAAGAACAGAGTACCACGTTTTTCACTAATAAGACGGCTTATTGTCAGGGGCCCTTGGCCAAAGGTCCCACAGTCGTATATCTTTAAAGATACGAATTAAAAATTCATGTATGGCTGCCTGGGATCGAACTCGCGACCTGACACTTACGAGTCCGACGCTCTGCACACAGAGCCACACGACAGCCCAATTTGACTTTCATAAAATTTATATACTTCAAGTCTCATCGGTAAAGAAATGTTGGAGATGTTTCGCGTTTTAAATTGACAGTACAAGCGAATTTAATCGGACACGATGTTTTAATCCATCGTAGTTTGAAAATAATGGCTTGTGTAATTTATGAAATGTTAACTGTCAAAGTCGCTGTCTCGAAATGCGAAAACTTGTCTTGCGTTTGCCTTGGGGCGAGTAAAGAGGCCGTAATTAAAATTTGTCTGGGGAGAGAAGTCGCCCCAACTCTCGCAGCCAGAAAACACGAGTCCAAGAGAGTGAGAGAGAGAGAGAAAGGGGGGGGGAAACGTCTGAGGATGGCAGCGACTTCCACGAGATTTCTTACGGCTCTCGTCTGGTATCCAACAATCATTCTGCGTATCTTAATGCGGCATCGCGCGCTCGCGGGTGCACCTTGATCTCGTTAAACTGTCGCAACTTTTCGAAGCTGAACCGCCGTCGTCGAAGCGGCGGCGCGGCGGTGGAAACTCGCGAAGAGGCGAGGTGCAATGCAATGGCGATTTATCTATGTGCAAAATGAACAAGAGGTCGCTGATAAATAACTAAGACAGATTCCTCTGCTGCGAAAGTTGTTATTGAATTCGACGAACGTAGGAAGATGATGTCAAAAGATATTTTTAAAAAATTGATGACTTATTTGTAGTATTATTTTGTGTCAGCAAAAATGATTTTAAAATGAAGTACACTGAGAGAAATGTTTTGTAAAATCAACCAAAGTTTGGTTGATTAGTGATCAAATGAATTTTATAGTGATAGTTACTAAATATATAGTTGTTTTGACCAAACAATTTGTAGTCTTAACCAAATAATTATTTTCATACAACAAATTACAAAAAGTTTTTGGTACCAGTAACTATAAAATTCATTTGATCACTATACTACCAAACGATTTCTCTCAGTGTATTGGTGTGCGATATTAATACATGAGTTTTGAAAAAGAACAAACACGGTAGATGCTGTAAAAAACAATGATGCATTTGGAAAATTCCCAATGTTTTTATAGCACAATTTTATATTCACAATTTTTGTCTTTTTCCAAAACTGACATATTGTAATCGCATGCAAATATTCTGTTGAACCCATTTTTGCTGATACAGTAAAGCGCTATAAATAACTTAGATGACACCAATTTTTTTTATAGATAACTCTTGACGTCGTCTTTCCAACAATGCATAAGTTGCCATAGTATCTACCAGTGTTGACACTATAAAAAGAGCAACATTATCTCTTTAAAAGGACTTTTACACTTACTTAATGTAACGTCAGCTGTATCTTTTATCTCTCACGAAAGATCTACTTCAAAGTGATCTTATTTCAAGATAATCATAATTGAGCTCAGATATTAAAAATTTTGAAATAAAAAATTCAAGGCTCGAGAGTCGAATTCGTTGATAAGATTAAGATTGAGTAAGTCACGAAAAATCTTCGATAAATTACAAATAATTTCAGCGCACGAAACATTTTCGATATCCGCGTCGAGAGTACCGTATCGCAATTAATCAAGAGACATACATTTGCCACATTTCATCGATATCGCTTCAGAGCAGTTTATGCGATAGCAGGAACGTATCTCGCGAATCACAGGACGCGGGACGATGAGAAAAACCGCATCGATCTCGCGCGTTTCGTAATGCATGCGGATATACGGGCGATAAGAAGCTCCACGAGATTTCCTCGGTTTCATCGTCCGTGGCCGAAGAGAGAGAGAGAGAGAGAGACTTTATTTCCTGTTGGAGCGCGCGCACACACGGTGGGTGCGAAATGTGCACGCTCACATCCTCGGGGACGTTACGTATCCGCGGGTTAGTCGAAGTTGCGTCAATAAATCTCGCCTCGCCGGGATATTACTTAACGCACCGACGTTTCGACGCGCGATAAATCCCACTGTCGAATCGACGATGCACTTCGCATCCGTCGAATCGAATCCGCGGGCCGAGCGTGTCGATGCGAATCGTCCGCCGTATCGATCATCCCGGGCGAAACAACTGTCCGTTGCTCTTCACGCCTCGCCGCATTTTCGGGGATTTTTCCCCGGGATGCGGTGCAGCGGATGCGGAACGCCGTTTCTTTAGCCCCCCGACGCTCGAAACGAGTTTACCGAAGGCGAATCCAGATGCGCCTGGAAGCGGAGATCTCGTCCGCGTTCGGAAATCAGGGTCTAACTAGGTGGAGTACCTTCGAGAATCTCTTTGATTACGGGGATCCACAAATCAATGCGGATACCGCGGTGCACCTTGAACTACCCAAGATGCAAGAATTCTGCAATGATTAAAGATACATGCTCTCGTTACACATGTAGTTATATTCATCCTACTTTATTTCAAGATATACATTCGCCGCGCATCTCTCGCATAGTAGAACATCGTAAATCGTCATTATGCGGCGTGCTTCACTGTAACGAGAAAGAAAAGCTTCCACCCCCCGGGCTTTTATCATAAAAGTGTGCGCAAAGTCCTCGTCGTGCAATTTAATGCGGCAATTCATCCGTACGCGATCGAATTATTAAAATTGCGAAGTATACGCCAAGAATACGAATTCGAGTGAAATGGTATTAGGTATCTGCAAAATTTCTGACGCGCGGTTTATTTGAAAGATAACTTTCAAGTATGCTGGCTCCATTCTCCTATATGCAGCTCCGTCTTTATACTAATTCTTATAACAAGCACTTTAATAAAATTATTATTATTATAAAATTGAACTAAAGGGATGTTTGATATAGTGAAATCGATATAGTGAAAAAATTTTGCCAAGTAAGCATAGAGGTTGATAAGTTACATATCAGGCGCATTGCTTGCTTTTCAACTTTGATCCAAGATACACTGCGGTTGAAACTCCCCGCAGAATACGTAATCGTGTATGGCGATAATACAGTAAGCGAAAAAAGTTTTAAGCCTAACCGACGCTTCCGTGCACTGAGAGAAATGTTTGGTAAAATCAACCAAAGTTTGGTTGAATAGTGATCAAATGAATTTTATAGTTATAAATATTAAATATATAGTTGTTTTGATCAAACAATTTGTAGCCTTAACCAAATAATTATTTTCATACGACAAATTACAAAAAGTTTTGTTAAATGTAACTAAGTTTGATACCAGTAACTATAAAAATTCATTTGATCACTATTCTACCAAATGATTTCTCTCAGTGTGTATAACTTATCAACTTCCCATGTTTACCTGACAAAATCTTCACACTGAAAAAAAAGTCTGGTTATAACTACACAAATGTATAGTGAAATAGTATCAATGAAATATTTTGTCAATATAACCAAAAATAATTTTATTTTACTAAATGTTTATCAAATCTGGTATAAGTTACTAAATATTTAGAAAAGTAAAATTATTTTTGGTTACATTAACCAAATATTTAATTGATACTATTTCACTATACATTTGGTAGTTATAACCAATCTTTTTTTTTTCAATGCATGAATGCCAATACCATACTTCTTTTATAGCTGAATCATTGTTTATTATAAAAATTATTATAAAGATTGAGCCGCATGCATCGGCAATGGAAGCAGCATACCTGAAAGTCGCCTTTCGCATAAACCGCCAAAACTTTTGCTCAATACCTAATACCTTCTTCCGGCGAGACGTATAACGGGATCGTTAAGGGATGAGGGAAAAGCCGAGGTGCGGCGCCATTGCGCCTTTAGGAGGGACACATACACGTCGATTGACCCCGACTCTCCCACAGGTGCAATATACCGATCGGCAAGCATCGCCGCGCCGCGCCACCGTCACCACCGCGCTGCCACCCATTTCTGCCGATATATTCCCACAATAATCGACCGTAAGCCGCCCCAAAATCCCACAGCCCGCGGCGCGCTCCAAATAAAGACAAACAAACCGCGCCGACCTACCCTAATTCCGTCGGATGCCGCTGCGGAAAGTCGGCCATCGGGCGGGAAGGGTTGGAATTTTCGACCGCCGTGGAACGCTCTGTATTTCGGATTATCCGCCGGACGCGGATAGAACCTCAAAGCCGGGAGTTCGCACAATGGATTATGCTATCTAGATAACGCTCGTAACAGTCGGAACGCCTTGGTATAAAAAGGCGATATATGAAGCTGCGAAATTGATCGCGAAATAAAAATACGGGTGGCGATCGTAAAACTATTATCGGGGAGCAATAAAAAGTAAATCAGATCTTTATTGGAAGAAACATGATAAAAATTGATACACATTTTGATCTATATTTAAACATTGATATATATTAAACAAGGATATACACATTTTACTTATCTACTATCTTAACTGTAGAGTGCTACTCATATTTTTCTGACGTTAATATTATTCTGGATGAAAATTTACCCCAACAATAAAGAACTTTATATACTTAAGAATTTTTTTTTGTATTATACTTCTACCTTACAGGTTGCAAGATATTAGAATAACTGAAATTTAATGTAAAAAATATCGTATTAAATATCATTTTAAACTATTGGAATTTTAATAACAAAAACTGTACTTGAATTAGACCTTGTATTGTTAAAACTTTAAAGTAAACTTGAATTAGCACCTGGATGGAAATTTACCCACAACACTCTAGGATTAATTAAGTCTAGAGAGCCTCAAAATTATTTCAATTTGTCACTGTTCCGACCACGGCGCCGACGGTGCAGATCAAAGCGCTGTGCCAGTGACGCGACAAGGAACGTTATTCTTTCATCCCCGCGTTCTCGTTGATCACACTCATTAGCGGGTGGGATCTAATTTCCATTTCTGCCAAGGCCGACCGAGACTTTTATCATACTTAGCCGGATCGAGCAGTAGAAACTTGATCCGTCTACCAGCGAGCACTCGGGGTTTCTCTTAATTTCAGCGCCAGCGCGACGGATAATCAAAACTCGAGAAAGCTCATGAGACATCGAGGGAACAATAGAATAGACGGAATCTGTGACAGAGAACGTCTTTTCCAAGATACATGGCTTTCGGAGGATAGATCAAGACGTCGTAGACGTCTTAGAAAATCTTTAAAGCATCCTTGCGGTGCACAATCGGCAAATCTTTTTGACAAACTAATTTGACGTTCATCTACACTGTTGAAAATAGGCAGCAGAATTTAATGTAATGTAACAGAAGCATATTTTAAGTGAAGATATATTAAAATAATTTAATACAATACACTGTTAAAAATACCATGAAATTCAATGTATTTTAACCCTCAACTGACACACTGGGTGTCGTACACCCGGGCATTTTTACAAAAATGCTTGGCATTCATAAATCGTTCGCTCCTTCTCTTCCGAATATTTCGAATATATTTAACTTCTCGGTTTTCGCACCTATTTAGTCTTCTTCTTGACCTTCTGGCGTATCGATTAAAAAAAAATGTTCAAATTCTATGCATTAGATACCGAGATATACGCAATTGAAAATGGTCGGGTGACGTACACCTATGTGTGACAAAATATCGAATCAAATATAGGGTGTCAGTTGAGGGTTAAGTTAAATATTAAATTTAAAGTACACAAAAAAACATTTAATTGTCAAAAGTGCACTAAATTTCGTGCACATACTTTTCAATTACAGATACATTAAATTTAATGTGTACTTTAAATTTAATATTTAACTTAAAAAATAAATTGAATTTCATGGTATTTTTAACAGTATATCGTATTAAATTATTTTAGTACATCTTCACTGAGCTTTATTGAAAACTTTGCATAACGTAAGAGCAACATAGATTAAACTCGAAGATAACATCCTCTCGAGTTGACAAATTGCTTTCGACGACGTGATTGACTTGTAGAGTCGCATATCAATTCAAACGTTATCGATCATTGTGATCAACCGCAAAACTCCCTCCGCCGATTCTTAATGCGGGTTTGTGTTCGGAGTTTCTAATTGGCCTCTCGTAAAGGGTGGCGAGTGCACTTGAGGTGGAACATAGTAAAATATTCAATCGATTCATCGTGCACGCCGTACAAGCCGGCAGCCGGGCGGGACGATGCTCGAGTAACGATCGCTCATCGTCAACTCCGAGGACGCGTCCGACGATTTATGAGCCGTAAAAGTTCCGCGGAATTAATGTAGCCGTTTAACGATCCGCTGAAGTGTAAAGGCATCCTCTCGAATTTCGTGTCGCAGTATATTATCGAGACCGTCAAAACTTCCGCGCGCAATCGCATCTAACGCGTATGTTGTACGTCTAACTATTCATTACTATAATTTTTTATTTTTACACAAACGCAGAAGTTCCATTCGAATACCAAGTTTTACATATTTTATACGAAATAGCGCACAGAAAAAAATGACTATCAAATCAACAATTCATTGTTTCATATACAATAAGGAAGAATATAAAATTATAAAATCTTCTTGGAAGAATTTGATAATCTTGATCAGACATAATTTGCTTACATGAAGAAATAAAATTTCTTTATGTTAGCAAATTATGTCTCTTTGAGGTTATAAATACTTCCAAGGAGATTTTACAATATATTCTTGCTTATGTATGAAACAATGAATTGTTGATTTGATATTAATTTTTTTTCTGTGCAGTAAGATGAAAAAAGGTTGTTTGACAAGGACGAATTACGAGATTATCATTGAAACAACCGATCCAAAGACATTAATCAGTAATGATAGATCGACGGTGGCGAATGATAGATTGGGGCAGATAATTTATTTGTTCGCGTATTCGAAGAGGTATCGATCTTAATTCCCTAACTCCTCGGCAAACCTGGCCCCCGTCGTTTGTATACTGAAGAATTCGTTTCAAACCGACGAGACGCGACGGTAAAGTGCGGCAATTTGCCGAGCGACAAATTGCTCGGGCGTACGCGACGTCGCTGTAACGTGTCGCCGGGATGCTCTCGTGTCTCGACCTCGCTCGCTTTCATTATTCCGCTAAAAGCCGAGTGAAAATAAGACGTGGTTCATCCATCTTAATTCATGCGCCGCAACGTTTCCGCTACATTTGCAATATCCACCCTCCGTTCATCCCTCGGCGCTTTGAGCCGAGCCAGCTGGCCGACTTTCACGTAATTGGAAACCGCGGGAGCGGTTCAGTTTCCGGCCGCGGAAAGAAAACGGTGACTCCGTAAGTGCCAATTTCAACTAGATTTCAACTAATGTCGCGCACCACCCACGCCTGATTCCTTATTAATGTACGCGCACGTGTCGCGAAAAGCCCCGGGAGACACACGCGAGAGCGAACGCGATAAAAGTTCTATTTCCCGCGCATTAATTCCGGCAAGGAAGCCTTTATGACGACACAGCCGGAGAGTTCAGAATTCAATGGAACTTTTCAGACAATGGCGGCCGCCGACTTGTTCGAGGGTAGTTCGGTGATGCGGAAGCAAAGCGGATGAAAAAGAGGAGGATCGCGGAAGAGGCGAGGCGACGACGATGGTGTCGCAGACTCTAAGACAGTGGTTCTTAACTCTTTCGACGGCCGCAGCTCTCGACAGAATTCAAATTTCGCAAATACCCTTCTTTCGCACTCTTTTATAAAAAATAAATATACAATCTATCTTTATATATTTATTGTATAGGGGAGAGTTGCGTACCACTTAAGCTATTTTTTTTTATTATATTTTACATTTGGTGCTGTTTTGAATGCAAATCAAAGTTTGAAGTTATAACTCGATGCTTCAGTCATCTATTATTACATGTTAAACCTTTCAGTAATAACAAATTAATGTGTTATAAGCTTCTCTGCAACATGCTACGAAGTGTAATTTAAAAAAATCAATCGTCTAAAGTGTACCTGTGGTCTCGTGAATCATATCGTCTTCGAAAATATCGAATTTATGAATTAAAGTAATTAAAAATGTAAGAAAAATTGAGCTAATATTTATTTTATTAATAAATTTTTTATCGAAAAAACGATCAAATATTCAATGAATAATAAATAATGAAAAGGTAAATACATCGAAATAAAACTGGCTTGTTGAATTAATTTTTGTAATTGACATTTTTTCATAGCAATTACTATTATCACTTATCTTACAATAGTATCATATCTATATAGTAAAATTTGTGATAGTACGAATTAGGAAATTTGATAGAGTTGTAAAAAGATAGATTTAATTTAATAATAATTACAAATATATATATATGTATGTACAATGAATGTAAAATACTAAATACTCTTTAGGTACTCTTTAGGAGACCTGTACGCATTCAGCAAGTTTCCCCTACTTTGTGCAGAAAGTTTTCTTAGTTCTCGGATTCGATAATCGATAATCACACATCTACGTGTTCTTTCAAAAATCTAGCCTTAGTCCGATACTCTTTTAAAGCGTGCCTGAATCCACCTTCTGATTAAGAACCACTGACTCAAGGAGCAAAGGGTAGAGAGCTGAGTGAGTGTCGTGCGGCTAAAGTCTACCGGCGGTCTTTGTACCTTCTCGTCTTGGCACCCCCGAAGATTATTCATTCGGCCTCTTAATTCATTTATCTCCCGATACTCTGTGTCCCTCTTACACTCGACCGCCGCCTTCTTCGAATACTTCGCGCGCGACGCTGATAGGGCGACGGCGGTGGCGGTGGCTTTTAATTCTATAAAGCGGACGATAAATTGGAGCTCTCTCTCTCTCTCTCTCTCTCTCTCTCTCTCTCTCTTTCTTTCCCTCCCTCCCTCTCTCTGCCCGAAAGCCCGAATTATTATTCCAGCGGGACGAGTTATTTCGCCGATAAAGCGAGCAATTATTTCGGTCTGCTTTCGATGTCACAGCCGGATAAAGTGATACCGCGCAGCAAAGTGCGGTTCGATAATTTTTAAATACTTGGCTTTCCAAAGATTAAACTTCCTCGCGGTTTTAATGGGGAAATGAGAAATCGGTATTTTCGGATGTACACACTATTGAAGAATCAAGTTTAAACCAATTCATCAATTTTTCAAATTGAATAATATTTTATTACTTTTAACTTCCGTGTGTGCCGAACTTTATTAATACAAATTTATTTAATGCAAAACATGTGATTAAAGAAACAACTATATTTAATCAACCTATTTCTATGGTGAATTACTCAATTTCAAATAAGCAGTGTTCATGTATGCACTTAATAAATAATCAATTTTATTCAAATGTAATACATTTCTGGGGTTAGATTGTTTAACTCCATTTTGTTTTACTTAAATTAATGATATATTGAGGAGCAATAGCAACACAGGAATGATTAAAAAATAACTCAAATTGAATACAATTCAACATTATGAACTTAACAGTGAACGTGTTATAATTCTTTATAAGCTAGCTTTATAATTCTAGATTTTGCTTACACGTGTATTAAAAGAAAGATGAGACATTCATATTTTTAACTTGATAATAAATATAAATGTAATCAGTTACTGTTTTAAAGATCTTGGAATTTATTAGATAATTTCATCGATAACTTTCATAAACGCTGCTATTTATAAAAATTGTAGCTCGAGAATAATCTGAAAATATCTCTCTACCCCTAAAAATATCTTCATTCTTGTTTAAACATATTGAACTTGGCGATATTTTGCGGGAAATAGCTTTTATTTATCGGCAAAATCCGCGTACGGGCAACTCGAGGAGACTCGGGTCGTGAGATCTGCCGGTCCTCTACAGGATACACGCGTGTCTCGATGTCTCGGTCAGGATTGGAAGTCGTCGGTAAGGGGTCGCAATCTAGCGGGTCGCCCGACAGAGAGAAGTAGGACAAAAAGCTCCGGACGAAACTACCTGCGAGCATCCAATATGTCTGTCCCGGGCTTCGATTTTCCTCCCGGAATCTGGGCCACGAAGGTTATTACACCGTGTTCTTCTATAACCGACCTATGTCCTCCGGGGAGGAACGTCATTATTACTGCCGGCCATCTTTCAGCAGCTCGATTTCAGACTGTCGCCATTCAGCTTACACTGGATAATAGAGTTTTTATCGCGGAAATGGCAAAAGCCACCTTTTTCTCGCGGAGACCTCACGCCGGCCTCAGAGATCCGTCTTACCCCTTTATCTATCTCTCTTCGTTCGACGTTCGATTTTGTTAATCGATCGTTCGGGCACTGCACGCTACATCATCGCTCCGAATCGTTTCTCTCCCCGTGGAAATTTCTCCGCGCATTCAATCCTCCCCGTAAGCGTCCCCTGTCACGATTAACATGTCCATTATTAATGAAGAAACATCGCGGCTGGAATGGGAAACGAGGCTAACGCCAGCCGCGAACACGAAAATCACCGGCAAAGCGAAAAATAAACGCAGGATAAATTCCCGCGCAACGGAAGCGGCGACGGGGGAAAAAAAAGGGAGGGAAAAAAAAAATATTGTATATATATCGCGCGTTCTCTCGTACGGTTGGCCCGGATTTGCGTATCGATTGCGAGTTACTCCGATACGTTCGCGTACGCATCCTGCTGGAACCTCCCTCTCCATACATACACGCACGTATACGAGTACACGTGCGCTTCATTCGCTTCGTGTACTCGAGTACACGTGTACGCGTTACGCGGTGCGCGAACGAGTGCCGGAAAAGTAGCAGCGTCGTTTTGTTTCCATCGTATGCGATTAGCTCGGAGCACCATTGTCTACAAACTGCGTTTATTGGGTTTATCGGATTGGTAAGCCTGCCTGTTTGCTCGTCGAGCGAAACCCAAGAATAATGTTGCCGATCCGATCGGCGCAGTGGCCGGTTTTCATTACGTTATGTTCACGATTACTCCTCCCTCTCTTCCTCCTTCTCTCTCTCTCTCTCTCGTTAGACCTTTT
This sequence comes from Solenopsis fugax, assembly GCA_003595255.1. Taxonomy (NCBI): domain Eukaryota; kingdom Metazoa; phylum Arthropoda; class Insecta; order Hymenoptera; family Formicidae; genus Solenopsis; species Solenopsis fugax. Next base: position 25,668 of record QKQZ01009446.1, on the reverse strand, counting down.
TTTTATCTCCTTTCCATTGTCTCATCCAGTTTCGATATCGAGTGCTCATTTGCGTACACTATTCTCGTTTAACAACGATGTGGGATTCGCCCATCTTCATCCTCGAATTCCGAAACGAGCGAATGCAAAATGCGGAATTCGCGAAACTTTTTAATTGCCGCGCGCAATTATAAATTGAAATGACGCGTGTCATTGTCTTCTCGAAACTTTCCACGATATTTCCGACGTAATCGCGCCGTTCTTCTCGCGAGGCGATTAATCGGGTCGAAAATTCCCACGGACGTTCGCGTTAGTTTCGCGTTAAAACGTCACGATCATAAGGGAAACTTGGCGGTGCAATCGTTTGAATATCTTAATTATGCAAATTTCCACTGGTTTGCGGAAGGGAATGCGGCGGGAAGGTGGGGAACGTTAGTTCGTATCAGTAGGTCGTGCGCAATTGCGAGCTAATCCTATTTTATTCCGAGTCACTTCAGCCGGTTCGAGCATGAAGCGCCAATATTTCCCCACGTCTGCGAGAACGGAGGAAAATGCTATGGCCTCGAAAATTGCAACGACGGTCGCGGGATTACAGCTGCAACCAGTGGCGGATCTGGTAAAGCCTGACGGTCACGAACGCGTAACGAAAACATTATTTTTATCTAGCGAAATCTCCCCCGTGGCCATCTTCGTACGTTGCTCGCTCTTAATTTCTAAAAATACGGGATTATTCACAGCCGCCTGAATTTATTAACTTAATTCCTAAAAGTATCTTTATAAATATCATTATGTCCTACTCTACATTTTAATTCCATCCTGAATTTTATTTTTATATTTATTTTTATTGCACCTATAATTAGTTTATATGTTATATGATATTGCACCATTCTTTATTTTTATTTTTATGTTTCTTATATTCTCTCTATTATTTTGTTTTATTGTTAATTTTTCTTTTTTTTTTTTTTGTTTATATGTTCTTACAAAGAGAGCTTGCCTAGACACTTGCAATAAGTCTCTTCGTATGTTTAGCATTAAAAAAAAATTTTGTTTCAATTTGCTGCCTTTCTTTAACTGTTCATCATTTTAAAAAAGCAAAAAAAAATGTAAAAAAAAATTGTTGCTGGTTATCGTATTACTAGAATAATGGGATTTATTCTAGAATATAGCGCCCAGAAAACTTTTATCTTCCACAGTGGGAACTGCCTATGTGTACCACTGAAGAGGCGACACATGGAGCTAGCCGTGGATAAAGGAAAGACAGAGATATATCGTTTTTGGCCGCACTGGGTTTCGAACCCACGGACGTTGCATACCTCCGGATCAGTACGACTGGTGCTTAGTGTGCACGGCCATCGCGAACTGAACAAATACGTCTCTTCAGTCTTGCTACTCTGGTATTTTTGAAAGTTCTTTATTATGTAGAATTTTTTTTTCATTAAAATTTGACAAAATCGATTATTTAATGTTTTTTTTATCAATTTTTAAATTCTATAATGTAAAATATTTCTTTATTAAGCTATGCATCAGAATATTAATTCAAATATTAAGCTAAAACTTAATTATTTAATGGGAGAACCTATTTAAGGATGTATCGGATATACAGTTCCTGCAAAATATTATAAATAAAATTTGAAAATGTGTTTAATATTAACATGAATAATAAATTAACATAAATAACATAATAATTATAAATAAATTATATACGTATGAAAATTGTATGAATAAAATTATATTTTTATTTAATAACATTTTTATAGTTTTTTTTATTCTATTTGTTATTAAAGTTACATTATTTTTTACAACATTAAGAAAAATCTCAATTTCTTGTGTAAGTACTTTAAGTATTCAGGATGAGAGAGAGAGAGAGAGATTTAGACAAAGTTTCATTATGATTGTTTAATTATTTTGTAAATAAATAAATTTTGTTTATTTTACAGAATGTTGATCTCTGCATTGCAATGAAATTTTACATAAATTATCTAGGTTATTTAAAGTACTTAAATAAAAAGATCAGATTTTTTTCATTATTTCTTATTTCATTATTAATTATATTTTCATTAGAGCACATGTCTATTTCTTATTGAAATAATTTTTTATCCAGATAGAAAATCACTGCCAAATTTTTTCTACTACTTTCAAATGCAATGTAAAACAATCTGTGATTTTTTTCATAATTACTTAATGTCCTATACATCCTTAAATAAAATCAGCAAAAAAGAGCAGTTTATTGTAAACGATTTGTAATTAAAAAAAATTGTAAACTCCTTCGATCATCATAAAAATAATTTGATATTTGTTAGAACATAAGTGACGCAAGAAGGATTTATTTTACGAATATTTCACACGCACTTGGTACTTCCACTTTTCTCTGGAAAATATCAAGCTGACGACTCGACATCACAAATTTTCATCCTGTTTCACATTCGTTTGAATTATGATGGATCGTAATAAAAATCGAAGGTATCGTATACGATAGCCCGCCTGTGCCGGGAGGCTGTGAGCGGAATAAAGAAATATCTTACGTGCACATATCTCCAGCCGGAAGCCATCATCGACGCAACTGCGTGCATGTGTGTATTCTCGTCGGTTGTACGTACACGTACGTGACGGGATGCATCTTCCAAGGGTGTCGGCAGTGGCGTATCCTACGCGGAACCGTCGGGGGCGACTCTCAGGGGGATATCGGCGAAAAGACGTATCGAATTTATCACGCTGGCGTGACGCAGGGGGAGGGAGAGGAGGAGGATCGTACGCTCGACGTACGCGCAGCCACCAGCCATTTCGCAGGAGTGAATTTTCCTACACACGGGGCTTCCCCGTCTCGCGTCTCTCGTCTTCCCTTGCCCGACGACGGAAAATGGCATTACGGTTATTCGATTTGTTTCTTCGCACACTCCTTGATAACTTCCCGAACCGGAAACGCCGCGAGATATTTCGTGAGCGCGGGCGTCATGAATACAGACGACGACGACGACGACGACGACGACGACGACGATCGAGACGCGTGCCTCGAATCGGCCGATGTCTCGTTTATTATTCGTTCGCTGCGCGCCAAAAGCGCGTCAACGAACGTAGACGTGAGCCCTCGCTGTTTATCATGACTATAAAAACGTTTTGTTAAAGCGAAGTGAACGTACAACTGAAGAGATGAAAATTTTCCAAACGTGTAATCCTCACCCCTCCTATTTTCACTTTAAATTTGACCCAGACGCGGTTTAATTGGCATTCATAATTTCGCAAAGTTACTTCGAACAGTTAACAGTACACAGAAAAAAATTAGTATCAAATCAACAATTCATTGTTTCATATATAAGCAAGAATATAAAATCTTCTTGGAAGAATTTGATAATCTTGATCAGACATAAATTGCTTACATGAAGAAATTTCTTTATGTTAGCAAATTGTGTCTCTTTGAGATTATAAATACTTCCAAGGAGATTTTATATTCTTGCTTATATATGAAACAATGAATTGTTGATTTGATAATCATTTTTTTCTGTGTACTATAACGTGAATCGAATTTTTAAATTATTCCGTACAATGATCCATCATTCTTTCAAACGTGCAATCAGAGGATGTCCGTTTGTATAATATCGCCTTTAAAAGTGGAGGAGATAGAGAGGAAAAGGCGAATGCGGTTACCAGAGACCTTTGCACAATGGAGATCCTCGTAAAATTGAGCTCTTTAATTGGTACCAATCAATAATACCAGGCGCGCAACATTCTACGAAACCTCATTACACATCTATTGTTATTAATAACTCCCCTCATTACGGTTAACCGCAACTATAAATTCGAGTTCGCTTCCTTGTCCGTTAATTAAGTAGGAAGAAACTCGCGGTAGGACGAGAGAAATGGGAAAACAAATGAGAAAGGTTAGTCGATAAGCGATGGCCTTCGACCGGCCGAAAAGCCCTGGGCGTTCGAGCCCTCAGAAACTCGCGAATCGAATGGAACGCCGCGATAAATCTTGCGGCGATCGGCCGAAAAGTGAACCGCAAACGCGTTACGGCTTTAAGCTAGCTGAAATCGCCGAGCTTTCGAGACCCTTCTCGGAGCGAGAGAAACGCCAGGACCTACGGACCTACGGGCGACCGGTAGGGCTTAACAGAGAAGAGCGAAAGCGTCTGGCTGGCTGATTCTTATGCTTCGCGAGGGTACAGGTCCTCGTCAAGGGTCGCAAACATACGGCGAGATTTCTCTCGTCGAAATAAATAATTTAAAATCGAGGATTTTGTGAGAGTCATTTACATCGTTTGAAATTTGAGGGAATCAAATTTTGGGGATGAAATTCTGATTATCCGATCACATCTGTTTTACGTCAATCTCAATCATTTTTTAATTCCCCTTAATGGAGTCGTATCATTATTATACGGCTAAGATTATCCATTAATATTTGAATTAAGGTAAATGTAACTGAGAAACGGCTAACTCGCATAAAGCAAATTGGTTTCTCCATAAATGGCGCGCTTTCTCCGAGTTCCAGCCGCAGTCTAATTCGCAGAGGTTTAATCTAGCCAAAGTAGGCATGAAAGCCGTAGTCCCATTGTCTCTTCAGGTGCGCAAGTCCATTATTTATCAAGTAATGTACTCTCGCGAGGACGAGGCCGAGACGAATAGGTGGGCGGATAGGTAGGTAAATCTCTCGCAACGAGGCGCATCAGGGAACGCCGTTCGCCTGATGAATGTTTCAGGAATGTAGTTCGAGGCGCGAGGGTTTAAGTAAACTGCCGCTTGCCCCTCGGGATGGATGACCCGTCCGTGTATCGAGGCTATTAGACGGAAAACCAACCGCCGCGCGTCGGATTATCTCGTCGGAAAAACGCGAAATGGACTTTGCGTCCAGCGACATTGAAAGGCCATTTCTGCCGTCGATCAGCCCGTCATTTGTTCGCCCACCCCTTCTTCTTGTCGTTACCCGAGAAGAGATTGCTTAACCGTCCGCGATTCGCTCGTCCGTGGACGAGGCGCTTTCTCAAGAGAAATATATGAGAATAGCGTCGCGCCGCCGGGGACGGACGTGCAGACCGGTATAAAGTCCCCAAGTTACGAATACGATCCTCGCGATCCCAGTATCGGGACGAGTAAGGTCGAATCTCTCTTGTGAAACGGCTGTAAGTGCCCGCTCCTCGGGTCTCTGGCTTTCAAGAAAATTTCGTTTCTTCCCATCCGGCTCTATTTCATCGCCTGATTTTATCGTCCGCTGATAATCTAAATCTATTTTCCATCAATTTTGCCGTAGCACACACTACATAAAAGAATTTAAAATAGAGATAATAACACTTTATCCATAAGAAGATAGGAGAGATCTTTCTGGTGAAAGTGCCAATTTAGAATTTTTCGTTAGACTTGGAAATATATACATGTTCGATGAAACAGCTTCGCGTTTAATAGGTTTTCTGTCTACCTGCGCGTATTTCTGTGGCAATAAGATTATAATTATGGTTGCATTACGATATGGATCTGGTTCACCGCTCATGCAGGTAGAAGTACTTTGAATTAAACCACCCCGGTTAGCAACTCCCTATTCCTTTCGAGATTACAGACCTATCTGTGGCATAGACGGGTAGACAACATTTAGTCAACCGGAGTTACTGCACTAACGAACGTTAGTGCAATCAGCTCCTAGAAAGGGCCCTTAATTAACTACGACTGTGACACTACTAACGCGGTTTAACTCCGTTAAGTTCGCCGGACTTAGATATATGGATCCTACGATCCATGAATTTCTAGTATGATAGATCTTTGTTTATTCTATAATTACACGGATGGAAACATACTTCGGGAAGTGTTTGTACGTAATTTCAATTGAAACTATGTACAAAAAAACCGCCAATTCTTTGCAAGAATTTGCATTACTTTAAATAAAAAAATTTTGCAAAATATAAATATACATGTTTCACAACATAACTTCAAAAAATAAATTCAAGACACAAAAATAACATAAAAAATTCATACACACTATAGGTCAATTCGCGGCTCATTTATCGAGATATAGATAATTTTATTAATATTGTAAAAGTACCAGACAACAAATTTATTATTTTATAATTTTACTCGATTAATATTATTAATATTCTCCCCTAATTATATTATTTATTTAAAATATCCATCTTCTGTTTATAAACATATTCTTAGAACGCCACCAATTGATTTTCTTAAATTCAATGAAATTTTGAATAAGTAATATAGTTAGATGAATGATATTCACCTAATAAAATAATGCAATTCATTAATAAACGTTATAAATGTCTGATTTTCGCTTGTTACAATATTAATGAAATTATTTATATCTCGATGAGCCGAATTTACCTACAGCGTGCGAACTTGTTATTTTATGTCCTGAATTTATTTCTGAAGTTACATCCACATGTTATAAAATATCCTACGACTTTGAATCAAATTTGTATAATTTTCAGAACATGTTAACAAAGTAATGTTACGTTTATTAGATGTACGTTTAAACTAAATGTGCCGTTGTCATAATCTTGCAAAATGTCTAACTGTCGCCCAGATAATTCTCCCGCAAGCAGAAAGTCGTGAAACAAAACGGAAATCATGCCGGCAGGGCTGCTCAGCGTCGGAATGGAACGATCTACCTGTCGCGAACGTGAGTCTCTCCACGAACGAAAGCGCGGATGTGAGGTACTCGCGCGAACGGCGGGCACGCGCGTGTAGGAGAAAAGCGACGAGGAGGACGGCCCATCTCGGTCGAATGGAGGCGCTCCTAGACGAGAGGAGGAACTCCTTTGAAGTCGATCGAGCACGAGGAACGCGCGAGTGACTCGCCCACCCGCCCGCTCGCTCGCTCTCGAGAAACCCGCGTATCGAGAAGAGCGAGCGATGTTCGGGCGGCGCAGTTCCGAACGTCAAAGGGCAAAGGGGAATGTAAAAAGTCTTTAATCAACGGCTCGTTTTTTCGTTGCTCGTCGATTCGTCGGAACTTCGTCGTTGCTCCATCTCGAGTCCCGCATCGCGTTCTCTCTCTCTTCCAGTCCCAGTACCGGTGGCACGAATTTTTGTATTTTATATTTTTAGATGTCCTCGTGGAACACAGAGAGAGAGAGAGAGAGAACAATCCGAACGATGTGAAATCATTTTTCGGAGAATGAATAATCTGTGTCGAAACGCGCATCGAAAACCGAAAACTTTTATCGTTATGACAATACTCAAACTCGTTAAACTCGTTTGCTCTTCAGATTTACTTCCATCTTCTCTGTTGTATTTCAAGTTTTAACCCGGCAATCGTACGCGAAATTTTCCCGTAAAATATGTACAGAGAACTTCGCTGACGCATGACGTAGCGTTTATTTCAAGCGAGTAGTTCATTCGTCGTAAATTGTCTGCCCTAGGCCAGATTTTTAGGAGCACCGTAAGCCCTTTGCGACTGGGCGGAGTGCCAGCGCAAAGTACGTTGACCAAGAAAAGTTTGGAGCAGTGGGCTAACATTGAAAATTTTAGAGCGAATGTAATCTGCAGAGTCAACAGCAGGACCGAATGTGTAAAGAATAATGAATGTAGACTACATGGAAAGGACCGTATTACTGAAGTACCTAAAAATTTAGCTAGATAAGAGATCTGAAAACAATTTTGTTAGACCATCAAAATAATTATTAAAAGATATTCAAGCACGACGAGTAATGTTGCAAAAAGTTTTGACATTCTTGAGCAACCAGCTTGGACATCCTGCATAATTGTTTTGATGGTCTAACAAAAATTATTTTCAGACCTGTATCCAACTAAATTTTTAGACACTTTCCTTCGCAATACCGTTCTTTCCGTGTAAAGAAATTATAGATGTCTCGAAATTCATGAACCAAAATATTGTAGCAAGAAAGTTCCTGAAAAATTAAATAAAATAATTATTTCCAAATTTTTATTTCAAACAGTTTTTTTTTTTAGATATAAGGGTTTAAGCTGGCCAATCACAAACTACGTTTAGAGTCAGTCACATGTCCGTGAGTATTTTAGTGACCACATGACAAGCAATCATCTAAACGTAGTCTTTGATTGACTACGTTTTTCAAAAACTTACAAAAACTTGAAATAAAAATTTACAAATAACTATGTTACTCAATTTTTCGAGAACTTTTCGGAATTTAATTCACGATTTTCGGGACACCCTGTATATGTAAAAGAATAAAGAGAGAAAAAAAGAGATATCCGCGGATTTGGAAAAAAGAGAGAGCCGTGGAGACGTATCTTTCGTTGACTGTTCGTAAGGTCAAGATAAATCAAGAGAGTAATCTCGCCATTAATATGTCACGCTCGAAATAACATGTCTATGCACGGCCGTAACGTACACACGTACGATGTTGGCCGAGCTTTAATATCGGGAAAAGTCGCGAGAGGAAAATCTCTTTCCAGACAGGTGTGTGTCCTGGTGAGAGTGCTCGTTCGCTCGCTCCTCGCCGGGCGTTGAGGAAATGTTAAATATGACCGGGAGAGGATCTGTTTACACTGCCCTCGTGCGCTCAGTGAGCGAGGTGAGACAACATTTACCTTAGTCGGCGAGGCGAAGGCCGTCTTCTCGGCTATAGGGCCGCGGGACTACATCGTCTCCCTCGACTTCTTTGAGGCGGCGACGGCTGCAGAATGATGGATGCAGTCTCAATTTCCCACTCCCCCGTTCGCCCACCTTAGGAAAGAAAACGTCCGGTGTGCCGTACCGATCGCGAATCCTCTCGGCCCGAGGATTTCGATTAACGGCCAGCAAAAGACGTGAATCAAACGAAACAAACATGCAATCGGACTCAGTCGCTCGGATTTTCCGCATTTTCCCGGACTGCTGGAATTGTGCCGGCGGCGACGGCGGTGGCGGTCGATCGAGAGACGTCGAACGGGACGCGCGGATGGAGGCGATATGTCACAAACTCTTGAGATCCCGGCACGAGTCCCGTATTTCTCGCACTGCGAAAGTACTAAAGATCAATCTCGAAAGTTATAAAATGGGAAGAGACGATAAATCAGTTTTTTTTTTTATTACTGCTTATGAAATATCAATTTTTATATTTGACATTCAAATTACAACGCACGATTGGATACACTGAGAGAAATGTTTTGACTAAAGTTTGGTTGATTAGTGATCAAATGAATTTTATAGTGATAGTTAGAGGAGAAGAGGGTATTATGGCTACTGTAGACATTAGAGGAGAAGAGGGTATTATGGCTACTGTGGACATTATGTCCACAAAAAAGCCAAAAACTTTTTGTAATTTGTTGTATGAAAATAATTATTTGGTTAAGACTACAAATTGTTTGGTCAAAACAACTATATATTTAGTAGAGGAGAAGAGGGTATTATGGCTACACATTATGTCCACANAGAGGGTATTATGGCTACTGTGGACATAATGTGTAGCCATAATACCCTCTTCTCCTCTACTAAATATATAGTTGTTTTGACCAAACAATTTGTAGTCTTAACCAAATAATTATTTTCATACAACAAATTACAAAAAGTTTTTGGCTTTTTTTGTTAAATGTAACAAAGTTTTGGTACCAGTAACTATAAAATTAATTTGACCACTATACTACCAAACGATTTCTCTCAGTGTAATGTCGCGAATCTCGTAACAAATTGGTCGATGATAAAGATAAAAGGAAAATAACATCAGACGATTTAATTTAACTTACCACTCGCAATGCGAGAAAGAATTCTCTCTTTCTCCCAAACAGAAAACCTGTTTCTCTCGTTATGTAAAAAAGGGGCAAATATGGTTTCACGAGAGATCCCTGCTCTCCGCACACTTTCGCTGTAGCTACGCTTCTGCCTGAAGCTAATTAATTAACTGCGAAAGCTGCGGGCTATGCATGCCCTTTAGCAAAAACCTGCACTTCCTGCGCGTGAAGAGGACAAAGGCCGCGGCGGTTTGACCGAGAAACCGCCGGCCGCAGAATTTATTCCCGGCCGGCAAAGTGCACGAAAAGCGCATTCCCGGCGAGCTGGGCGAAGGTGTGCGTAACGTAACGGTGCACAATTAGCATTAGAGACTCTCCGTCCCTCTGACGCGAGTTCGCGTTTTCGATCGGTAACGAGACGAAAGTTGCGGCCCTCTTCAAAGGACCGTCTTTGCCGCGCGAACACGTTTTAATGGCGAAATTTGCATACGCATAGGGATCACACGAGAGAAAAAACGCACTCGAGTGTCCTCCAAGTATGGTGGTTAAAACGCCGGTAATTGAAATCGCCGAACGCGGCGAGGAGACGATCGTGTTCTGCAATGTGTCCACAGTATAGAACCATCGTCGCCATCGAGAGGGAAAGAGAGAGAGACTTGTTTTTTTTTTTTTTTCTATAGAAAGTCGCATCAATCTTCCCATAATAAAATTTCCCTATTTTTTTTTAATAAAAAATTTAATAACTTAAATAAAAGAACTTTGACTGATTTAACTCTTAAAACTCTTGACGAAAGAAATGATACTTAATTAACGCAAAACACTTTCCATCTTAATGAAGATTTAACGTACGTTTTATTCGAAGCAATCGCGCGAAAAGTTAACGCGGAATATTCCTAAATTTTCATTACGTGAATTTTTTTTAATTGAATTTTCCACCGCCCCGCGATCCAACTGCCTCGTTCAAGACTGCAGCGAGATATTTAATTGGATAGCCGCACGACGGCGCGTATTTTGGCACAAAGGGGCGCCGCGGATTTCGGCGCGCGTATACGTAACGTTAACGGTTGAGACGGAGTCGACATGCGAATTTAAAATACGCTGCACGGTCGTCGCCGGTGTCTGACACGTGTACAGTGCATTTCACGTCTTCGCGTAGGCAAACGATGGCAGGTGAATTCCGCGGGCACCCTTCGCACGTCAGAAAAATTCCAAAGCGAGCGCGAGTACACCGTGGAAGATAAATCGTGCCGACGGGAGCAACATAATGAAAGTGCAAGCGCGCGTCGAATTTCAATGCTCGGTCGCAAAATGAGTCTATCATCGACGGCGTTGCTGACTCCTCGTAAAATCCACCGTGCGGGCGTACACGGAAAGAAAGGAGTTTCGAAATGACATCCGGTTTTCCCTCGCGACTGACTAATTCGGATTCATGCGATCGTAATTCGAGAGCATAACTTACAAATACACGAGCTGAAGAAGAAGGAAAGGTCTTTCATTCGGAAACCATTATATTAAAAAATTATACTTTGATAATAGATAGAGGAGCATCTTGCTATGTAATAAACTATTTTTTTGTTGCTCAAATTTATTCTAAAGGGGTAAAACTCTTGAAGATTGCTTATATATTTTTCTCGTTTTTATTTTATTACTCATCAACTTAAGAAGATAGAACAAACTTTCAGAAAGAAAATTGTTTTCTTTTAATCTGAGATATATCAAACAGAAAATTATTAACAATTTTAGAAAAGCTAAAAAATGTTTTAAAAAATATTTTTGAATATTTATTGTCGTTCATATTTAATGCATGTTCATATGTTCACATGTTTATTTATGTGTATTTTTATGTTTATGCTATTTTATATGTTTTTTATATAACTATATTAAATGTAAGAAACATTTTTACACAGTATTATAAAAAATTCTCATAAAAAATATCGGAATATTGTGTGTATATATATTCCTCTTTGTTTATGCATTTTCTAATAATTCTTTAAACAATCGATAAGTTTTCTAAATTTTTTAAACCTCACTAAAAGAAACAAATTTTTTCTATAATTTTTTTTTATTTTTCTCCTTTTATTGTTAAAAATAAAAATTAATAATGGGCCAAACTTTATGGTTGATTTTATCCCTTCAAAGTAAATTCGGGCAGCAAAAGAAATATAGTTTATTATGTAATAGAATGTTCTCTACGTATTACCAAAGTTTCATAATTTTTTGAATTTCCGAGTTAGGAACCTTTCTTTGTAAGATAAAGATTCTTCGCACATCTACTTAACATAATGTATCCATAAGTAATAAAGTTGCGTTTACGTCATCGAGTGTGTTAAAATCCAACAAGTGTTTGCAGGATCGTTTAAAATTCCCGTTGCCGCCGCATCTCTAGAGCGAGAGTCGTGGAACAGCAATTTTTCGTTTTAACGTCGAGAGCGGCTAGAAGAGAGTTACATCCTTCCCCTGATACCGCGGCGGGATTAAAATCGCGTCAAAAATTCATGAAGTTCGATCACGGGGAGCGTTTCAGCGCCCCCGGAGCTCCGACAACCCCTCGTCGACGTTACGGCTTTCTCCGGGCGGAAGAACACGCCAGACGACTGACTTTTCATGCTTCGGTTTCTTGCTCGGCGAAGCTTCGATTTGATCTTGGCACGAGATCGACGAGGCAGACGAGGGAAAGGGGGGAGGGGGGGGAGAAGGGAGATAGGGAAGGAAAGGCAGAAGAAGAAAGCAAAGAGAGAAGCTCCTCGCGGATGTTCGCGAGAATCGCGGTGGAGGAGAGACGAGGGTAGGTGGAAAGACATCCTTATACATTAAAGCGTGCTCGATCCGGCCTCCTCGCGCCTTTTCTCCTTTTCCTTTATATGCAACTCACGTAGCGGGCGCATTGTGAGCTTCGGCTCGGTTATTCCTCCCCGGAGTGCAATATACCCACCTCGAAGGAAAATATACTTAGACACTTTGTAATATTTCTTTCATCCCTCATCCTCTGCCCGCGGAGTTGCAGAGGTCGGCGTATCTTTCGAGACGCGAAGTGGCTTTTTGATCGCAGAACATTACACGCGACACGAGATCGAAGGCGACGGTGAACTGGCGAGAAAAGCGATGAGCGGGAAGAAGCACAAAAGTTTGCGGAATTTCAACCTCGCAGCTTTTCCTCGTGCACGGTGTGCCCTCTTGAGGACCAAACGAGACGCGTGCGAAGCAAAAATGAATCTTAAGTTCCACATAAATCTCGTAACGTGTATATCTCCTCGATTTCAACGGGCACGATCACGAGGACTTCGTTGTCAATAAAATTTCCGTATCGGGAATTCGTTAGAAACTTCTTCGGTGTAATGCTTAGTCAAACGTGCCTCTTTTCGTTTATATATGACATGTAAAAGCGAAGCGGGGAAAAAAGGAATATTTATTAACTACAAGGAAAGTCGCTTATTATAAGAAACGAAGTTCCGGACCCATCGTCGTAAACCTCGCATCGTTTCACCCGCCACTCCGTCCTTCCTTACGAGGCTATGGAATCCCGAATCGCCTCTTCTTATTCTATCGAAGGCGCCGTTCCGACATCAACGAGAAATACCTTACTTTTCTCCCCTTCTCTTTATAAATGTTTTTTTTTTTTCTTCGACGCGTGATCCAATATGGAGGGAGTTTATTCGTTGTCGGGCATTTTAGTGAGCATTTTAGTCGCTGTGTGGACGTGAATCACCTCGTTCGACTTCATAGTATTAGTGTTTATCTTCGTCGTCCTCGGCAAATTACAACGAAACGATGATGTTAAAGCGTCTCCCTCTTTTCTCTCTTGCGCTCCTCTTTTGCGCTACATTTCCTTTAATTTACCTCCAGCTCTGAATTATTAACAGCGAATTATTTTTGCTCAGCTGTTCATTGACTCGCGTAACAATTAATAATAACTGTTTGAAAAATATTCGTCAGAGAATATTTAATTAAATTACTACTCTTTTGTATTTTATTACCCCGATTATACATATATGTAATATTTCACGCTGCGGTGTCTCTTACTGACAAAGAAATTTTATTATTCAATTGCTGAGTTGATAATAATTAATTGTATTAATAAACTGCGTGGAGACCGTGGGAAATTATTATCAGTGGATTAACTCCGTTAAATCGCTCGTCCGTTTATGCGATGGTAGGTATTTATTTTATATAATGTATAGCAATGATAATAAATATGCTAGGCAAACACGATATAAAAATACAAATTAATGTTTTACATTTCTGCAAATAAAAAAAAATGTTAAGTTGTATATTCCCTATAAAATATAAAAAAATTTATTGACTCAGAAAATATATAAATTGCATCGTAAATGTTCTCACGGCTATAATAAGCCGTGGATATTATGAGCGACACTCTCTCTCGACGTTTTAACATCATTCTCTTGACGAGAATTAGGTGCCGAAGTTTGATAAAATTCGATGATAGGGATATTCGACGCGGCGAAAGAAACGCGGTAGCGATTTGCCAGGAAATTCCAATTTAAAGTAACTTTGCTCCTTACGCGAAATCGATGTTTATCCCTTATCGACACTTTGAAAGGTCCCGGATAGACTGCAAACACCCTAAGTCAGCAGAGTACGCGGAGACGAGCGGGGGATGGATAGCGGTGGTATGAACAAAAGCTTGAGGCGAGGACGAGGACGAGGCGGAGGACTCCGCGGAGGAGCGAGGATAATGGACGAACTAGCGAACTGCAACAAAATTCCAATTTGAAGAAAGTTTACTCTTCGCGCACGTGGGAGGGAAGAGGGGGGAGGGGGCGTCGCTCGGTCGTTGCACCATTGTAAAGTGGCGCGGGGGTATAATGCTCGAGTCCGTGTTGTAGAAGAACCGGTTACGGCCGGATACTAGAGAGACCAACGTCGCAATTTGGAAACAACAATGAGAAACGAGCGGCAACGAAAAAAGGAGACGCCGAGAGGACAAAAAAAAGGGGGGGGGAGGCGAAGAAGGGAGGAAGAAGATATATCGTCACGATGTGATAAAAGCCGGGACATGACATTTTCTGCTCCTCGAGACAAATCGCATAGAACTCGCGAGACTTTTATTCGGCGGAGGGATTTACTTGGAAAGTGTCCCGAAAGTACGCGACGCGAGTTTTCGCGCGGAAGTAATCAACTTGGACGTTAAATGATTTCCTCTCTGGTATAAATTAATACTCTTTTTTTTTTCATCACAAAGGAAATACTTCGCATTTGACTCATTAGGCAAATTGGTTTTCATGTTCAGGATTTTGAGATTTTTTTACGACGATTTAACATGTTAATGACCAACGTTGCAGAATGCTACGATAACTGTCCTCAATTACTGTCGCTTTTGTCAATTGTATTAAAATTAAAAGTATAAGACTGTTATGAACTATTAAACATGTTTTAATGTTAAGAATTTTTTTGGCTATGCAATATAAGTTAAAAGTTATTTAATCGAAATTAAAAATTAAAGGCTTTTCTAGGTTTATTCTTTTTTTTCTTAATCACAAAAAAAAAAGGTGATCACGAATGCTCGAATTTTGGCCCTAACTACAAAGAAGAAAATAATGAAAAATGTTATAATGTAATGATTTTTGCAGCGAAAATTACTATATTTTGCTGTAGTTTTAAATAAATAACTTTTAAACGCGTAAGTGGATCTAAATGAATTTTTGCACGAATATTTATTAGAGTTTTATATAAGAATCAAGAGCGAATAAAAAATTAAATAACTTTGAAATCAATAAGTGAATTGTGCTCAAACTTTACACAGATACTCAAACGTAATACTAGAATATTCCATGAAATTTTTATATTTTTGGTAATGTTTTGAGATGACCCATACGCAGGCTTGCCAGCGACTCACTTTCCTCACTTTTCTCACTATTACCCACTTTTTAAAAGTACACTCATACTATTTTTGATATTTTTCATTTTTTTCACTATTTTTAGCGAAATTTCACTTTTATTTAGAAAACTGTACATTCAGAAAATTTCCACATATGTTATATACACTGAAAAAAAAAGTCTGGTTATAATTACCAAGTATAGTGAAATAGTATCAATTAAATATTTTGTCAATATAACCAAAAATAATTTTATTTTACTAAATGTTTAGTATTATCAAATTTGGTAAAAGTTATACATTTGGTAGTTATAACCATCTTATCTTTATCTTTTCTAACCATATTATCTTTTCTAACCATATTATCTTTTCTCAGTGTAGCAATTCATAATTTTCCCACTATTTTTTAATCTAAATTTGCCAAAAATAGTGAAAAAAATGAAAAATATCAAAAATAGTAAATATAAGTGAGTGTGTTTTTAAAAAGTGGGTAATAGTGAGAAAAGTGAGTCGCTGCCAAGCCTGCCCATGCGTCCTTAAACTAAGACTGTCATATAAACATAATTAAATAAGTACATGACAGTAAATAGGGAGACGATATTGGATTAGATACGTGGAAACAGTATACAGTATCTTATACTTTTATTTCTTTTATTATACATTTACGTAATCAATAAAAAGTTTTCTCAAGTTTATCGCTTTTATTTTAGGTATATATTAAAATTTTTACTCGAATAATGAAAAAAAAAGAACGTTTGTTATACGTTTAAAAAAAATTGTAAAATAAGCATATCATATAAAACATTAAAGCGCCAGTAATTGGGACAGTTAATTCTTAACATCGCGATCACGGTCTTCGCATACTTGTCTACGCGACGTATTCGACGTCGGCGTCGTGACGCGAAAATGGGTCCCTCATAAACAACGCCATCGGGTGGACGACCGAAATTCCGATAGGGCGCAACTTGAGCAACTTCAACTTCAACTTCGGTGACGGCCGGATCGATGCCCGCTCGTTATCGACACTTTAAAACGCCCGGCGAGATACAGCCGGCTGCCGATCAATCTACGACGCCAGAAGGAGGAAAGGGGGTAAAACATGTACGCTGCGGGGGCTTCGAGGGGGAGAGAGGGAAAGGGGGGAGAGGAATGGACGATGGGATGATGTCGGGAGAGTGGACTTCGCTGGAGAACGAGGATAATGGACGAAGCGACGAACTGCGACGAAATTCCCTGGCAGTTCGGCGAAGTGCGGAGGGAGACGATGGGAAACGTTCAAAACCCCGGGATGATACCTGGGGGTCGATCGAGTGTCCGGAGTACGATTGATTCGTCGACGCCGATTGGCCGTCTCGAGGTTACCGAAGGCTACCGTAATTGAGCCGCCTGCAAAGAGGGTGAAACGGGCGGAGGAACGACAGGTGAGAGACTGTGCCGCCGGTAATCGGCACCCCCGCGGCCCGTGCACCCCCTCTTTTCCCACGGAAACCCGGATAATTCTCGCGCGTCGTTCCGACACGACGCTCGAAAGCCGCCGACACGAAGTTACGAGCTTGCGGCTTCTACTCGTCTCTCTCTCTCTCTCTCCCCCCTTCCCCCTCTTTCTTCATGTTTCCCTCTGACGAGACTTGTCGAACTGAGAAAACTCCCCCTTGGAGTTGCAGTTGCCTCTCCAGTCCTTTAACCATCGATACGGAAGTAGGTCCCGCGGGAAGTTGATCTGTATAACCGCCTTGTCGCTAATTTGGTTCCGACGACAGCGATCGGCTGTCGTCAGACGTGTTATACATGAAGATCCGTGTCAGCGCAACAAGAAACGCTATGAAGACTGTATAGCATTTCTCTTGGTGTTCATCCTTATCGCCGTAAACATGTTTTAAAATGAAAATAATTATGACGAAGAAAATGTTTACATTTTTAACATAAATTGAAGGTAGTAATTATCACTAAAAGAATAGTTAATTTTAAGATGTTAAAATTTTTTATTTTAATTTCTGTTTTTCAAACACTTAAAAATGTTTTAGTTCTAAACGATGTTTAGATTTGAAACACTAAAGCGTTTGTAGCTCTTTAACAACCTTACACGTTTTAGTGTTTTAAATCTAACAATAAGCACCAGAACATTTTTAAGTATTTAAAAACAGAGGTAAAGAAATAAAACATTTTGATATCTCAAAATTAAACACTTCTTTTTTTTAAGTGATTATACCTTAAAAATATTTAATTAGTACAAACACATATTTAAACGCAAGGGGGGGAATTGAAACATATAACTCGCGTAATTCATTAACGTTGGCAGATAAAATTTTTTTTATAAAAGTTTTTTTTGGCAGTAATAAAGTTTTTGTAATAGAACGATGTTTATTGTGATAATAGATATTAGTATAAATTATAATAAATTATATAAAAAATTGGGAATGTAATGTAAAAAATAACTTTTGTGAAAAGTAATTTTTTACATTACGTCCCCAATAAAATATCAGTACATATAGCATTGTCGCGATTTGATTATCGCTCAATCAGCCAATTGCACGCGCATGTCCTGCAGGAATTAAATGGAATCCTGGTTACCGAGGAGATATCCTCGGTAGCGGTTGATGCGCGCTGCGCGCGGATTGTCCCGGGGGATAAGTGAATGGGAAAAGAGCGAGTCACCATTCCGGCAGCGAAGTTTCTTGCCGAAGGAGTTTAGCAAGAAATCAAGCCGCCAGACAGTGACAAGGGAAAGGGTTGCTGGTTCTCTTGAAGAAGGAGATGGGCGAGGGCAGGGGACGTGGATTGGAAACGAGGAGTGGAAGGGGCGAACGTGAGCGCAAGAAACACGAGGGTACGACGCTGCAGCGTCGCTTCCGGCGGATTGTAACGCGAAAGAGAAATCGTCCGCACTCGAGGAACCGACGTGCGAAACTTTATCGCCGGAAATGTACCACCGGAAACGATCTCCGAAACTCCGATCGATAGATGCAAACTGCGAGCGAATTGAGCGGAGAACTTACCTAGTCGACAAATAATTGATCGACAATGGAGACAGATAGGATTCCGAGGATTCTACTTACTTTAATGACAATTATATCAATTACTCGATTTTATTGTCGCGAATCATTTGCGGTCAATAGATTTAACTGGATTGAAGTTGTAATTTTATTTCAATTAACTCAATCTGACTGTGCTATCGATTAACAATTACGATTACCTTTGCTCGCAACAACGCATATTACCTTAATTAATTAATTAATTAAGGGGTAATAGGATTCTACCGAATCAAAAAATATAATATTGAAAAGTATTTTTCAATATTATGTACATAAAGCTTTTGTTTAAACAAATAAACATAATGTATTTTTAAAATATGTATATTTGTTAAAAAAATATGCAAAATTGAAAAAGTAACGTTAAACTTTAAACACATTTTTCTCAAAATTATTTTTCAGAGCTATGATAACTCAAACATGGTTTATTCGATCAATTAAAATATTTAAAACAATATTTTTAACACATCAGATCACAGAAAATTTTTTCGATTTTTAATTTTTTTTCTTAAGTTACAATAAAAAGAAAACACAAATTTTTCGGAAATTTTTGAATTCAAATGTTTACAGTTTCGCTAAAAATAAAATTTTAAAAAATTCCTTCTGTGATCCGGAAATGACAAATATTTTTAAAAAATGCTTATTTTTTAATCTCGTATAATTTATCATAGCATGAATCGTGATTATCATGCAAGTACGCGTATTTATTTGAAACGTTATTATTCAATTATTTTCATATTTATTCTAATTTTGCATCTTGTTTTTTTGAATAAAAATACAGATTTTTAAAACAGAAAGACATTTATCAGTTCAAATAAAAGTCTTATGGTGTTGAAAAATACTATTTTTCGATTAGCTAGTCGTATAACCCCTTAACTTACCAATCATTGTTTAAATTTGCATATATAAGGAAAATAAAAGATTTTATATATATATATATATATATATTTGTTTAGGAGCTATTGTAAAAGACAGAAACTTAAAAAATTTAATATTACGTACAATTTCGTATGATTTGTTTTGACGATATAGGAATACTGAGAATTAAGATTTGGATGGTCTCACAAATGGGGAACACATATCCTTTCGCGATCGATTAAGCACATCCTCCGATAACCGATTGATTTATTACTTAAATAGTAGCACGTGCGAGCGTATTGACAGTTCAGCGTGCTGTCAATAGCGACTGCTTTCACAATTAATTGAGCAATGCCAATGTTAATCGAGTGAAATATGTGCGGCTCAGTGATTGAGCTAGTCCGCAAATTGAGTGTCCGTGACTATAAGCACCGTAATTGCGCGCTGATTTGACATTATTATAAATTGCCTTGGCCATAAAATATTGGAGCGCCACTTCGATCTACGCGACTGCTACGATCGTAAAACTTCGTATCTTGCGTAAACGAAAAAAAAAAAAAAGAATGCAGAGAGAATCGCGGAGGACGAAAATGAGAAGATAGATTTTCCTCTCAAAGTTCTCCCATTAGTTAGCATTTAACAAGCCATATAATTCGTTTTAAGTATGTTTTTCTCACTTACTCCGGGGCGAAAGGGCGCGCGAAGATGGGTGGGAGGGAAGGAGGACGGAGTAAAGGGGAGCAAAAAGTCGCTGCCAATATCCTAAGTACCTTATCGGCGAATGGAAAATGAATCCACCGACATTCCACGGGGGCGACAACGTATGGGCCCCGCCGTCATAAATCCAGTGCTTCCGGCCCGCAACGGAAAGTAATATCGAAGTTCGCGTCGCGCGACCAGCAGCAGCGCGAGCTGCTACGTCTTTCCCTTTTCCCGCGACTCGGATCCGGAGCGACGCTCGTAACCCGCCATCAGTTCCATCGCCGTCACCCTTTTCCCGTATGATGCGCGATATATTGGCGCGAAAATGGCACCCAGAGCGACGCGAATTTATTTATGCGGACGATCCGACGCAACTCGGACCCATCGCATTCCATATCGCGGATTCAGAAAAAAGATCTGAATGCAATTATGTAAACGACAAATTCTAGTCTAGAAACAGGTTCTAGTCGCGAACGAAAAGTTACACATTGGTAGAAAGTAAAAGTAGCTCATATTAGGTGAGTGCAAAGTCTTGGTCCTTTTTGAAGAGATGATGTTACTTTTATTACAATATGTTAACACTGGTGGATACTACAGCGAGTTATATGATGTTGGGAGGTGGCGTTAAGAGCTGTTTATAAAAAAAAAATCGATGTCAATTAAATTATTTACAGTGCTATTTCGTGTAAATGAAAATGAATCTAAAAAAGAAATATTTGCATTTATAATATACAAATGTCGATAAAGAACAAAAATAATAGATGCTCATAAAAAAATCATTGGAAATTTTCCAATTTTATCACAAATGTTTTTTGCAGCATCTACCACTTTCGTTTCTTTCCGAAACTCATACATTATAATCACACAAATTTTTTTTTAACTTATTTTCGCTGACACAAAATAACTCAAATGGAATCAATTATTTATAGACAACTCTTAACGTCACCTTTTCAATATATAATTGCCAGTACCCTATGGCATACCTAAGCTTTGCGATTTTGTCTAATTTTTTTACTAGATTCAAAATTAAAAATTAACGACCAGATTCACAGTAGAAAACATTAATTTAGAATATAGGACAATTCCAAATATTTACTTGGGTACAGTAAAAATTTTTAGAAAAAGTATCATTTAGATCGTATTGGATACAATATGGCCTAATTATATTTTCTTTTTTTTTTACAAAATTTGTTAGAAAAATGGATAGTAAAGTAATCCAATGTACATTTATGAGTTTAATTAATATATTGACATTTTTATTCACGTATTAACTTATAAAAGTACACAAAGAACTATTTTTGTCAACAATCTATAAGTAAACTGACTTAACTTTTCCCTCTTAAAATGACCATGACTTATAAGTCGCAGTTTAGTAGATGGATTAAAATTTATGATCTGAAGCAATAAAAGTACTGAAAAAACATTACAATCGATGTGTGTATAATCATTATTGATCTAGACTATATTGGTTTTACCTTACAAAGAGTTTTCTTTCTTTGATTACAAGCAGGACATTATGATAAAAATATAAATTAAATGCAGCGTTGTAAAGAATAGAGCTACAATACAATAAATATGAACTGCTGAGATTAATAACCATTACTTGATATTTATAGAAAGCAGTAACTTTCGTATAGAATATTAGATCATGAGAAACACAAGTAAGAAAATTCCACTTTTGACTTTACCGTTAACAACAGAATACACAAACTGAGCGGTCAACTGTTGCAAACAAATCACGTTGATACGCCCGTATGACATACCAGCGTTATTTGTTCGATCCACCCTATAACTACTTATAGAAACAGCAAGTCGGTCGCTGTTGTTGGGTACTGGGTCATATTGGACACAGTCACCTTAATTTGCCGTAATACCTGTTGACACACTGTAACAAGCGCAACGTCATAAAGGGCCGAAACTTTTGCACTGACCCAGCACATCGGGCTTACGGAGAATTCGAGATTGACTGCTTGATAATTAAACGGAGAGAAATTGCGTGGCTCTCTTGACGCAACGACGCCCGTCTAAAGACGTACGTCAGTGCGAATCTGTATACAAAGGAATAAGGATCAACGCGTCAAAGTTCGTAACTTGTCACTGCTATTTATTCAAAACTTGACCTTAATAGCTTTAAAGTCCGGCTTAAACATTCAAGGGTAGCAGCCTTCTAATCGCGCTTCAATTTCCGGACTTAAGCTCCGAGTTTGACTGGAGAATACAAGATCAACGACGATCCCTTCCCTCCCCCTAAGCTGCCGTAGGCGAGAAACGCGAAGGCAAATATCGCGCGTTAATTAAAGGTGATGGGTATAACGTGTGGGTGTGCGTTTGTGCATGTGTGTTGTGTATATGTGTGTATGTGCGCGATATCGTTTAAGATATAAAATTATCATCGCGCGGTAAACGCGACACTCGGTCCGCTCGAGGTAATAAATGTTCCTGCGCTAAGCTCAGCAAGTAATTACAGTGTACTTCCTGCTTCGCAGTGATATACCTATGCTAATACAGTGCGGTGGCAATTAAAGAGCCATTCCAGCGAGAGCGTCCATTAAAATTGCACGAGATACTCGGATCTCAGGTAAATTATATCGGGCGTCTCGATGGAGGCTTATCGTTTATAGCTTAATATTGTTAATCTGTTAATAATTAAATTCAAAGCCGAAGTGGCCTGTTAATTAGCGAAGAAACTTGGGTTACATGTATACGTACTGTAAATTATTTTTAGAAAAACAACGATAGCGCATTTCGTTTCCCTAGAGAAAAACAGGATGTCTCTTATCGTAGAATCGAGACTCGCATCTTTGCACTGTGTATATACCAGTTAGAGTTTCGCTAGGAACAGCGTTCTATATCCGCGTTTCTCAAATTTTAAGCGGCCATGTCTGAAATGTCGTACGACACGTCGACAGCGATCCGCCTAATTTTATCCAGCTCGGTAGATTTGTTTTCAAGCGTGAGAAACACAACGGCAACGACGGTAAAAAGTCGTTGCACGTTCCTGCCACTCGAGAGGACACGGTTTCAGAGACAGATCGGAGGATGGATGCAAGGCACGGAGCAGCGGGCCCTTGAAAGCCTGCAGCAAATATAGAGCAAGTGTACTTCGGTTCCAGAGAAAGACCGGGTACGCTCGAGTGTGCGATCCTATCTAACGGCGAAGATCTATGTACATGAAGACAAAATCGATGTCGCGCGACACACAGGGACACACTGGGTCGAATTTCGCGACAACTAACTGGGACGAAAAGAAATATATCCCAGAATTTCGTTAATACCGTCTGCGTTAGTACCGCTTATCGATTAAAAAATAAAAAAGCTGTCTCTTAACCCCGAGATAAATTTAACTCTACTGTTCTGAATTTTTTGTACTCTCATATCATTTGGGTCAATCCAAAGTATTAGCAAGACTGTAAGAATAAAAAATACAAAATTTTTACTAACGAGATCTTAACAGACGAACATCAAACATACAGAAGAAAAAAGTTTCTAAATGAAATATTAGTGCAAAAATAAAATACGTTTTGGGTCAAGTACACAAGCAGAATAGCAGGGTTAAAGATTGAGGTTCGACGTCAATCTTTAAAAAAATTAAATATTTATCTCACTTATTTGTTTAAAATTGCAGTCTCATTTTTATAAATAAACATCAGATGTTACATAATGCATGTATGTAGAAATGCTCGGATTGTAAAAATAACGAAAGAAGAAAAACACATTTCTCTGCTGCTTAAATATACCTCGTGTGTGAATAACAATTTAAAATAATTCTTAAAATATATGATCTAATAGATATGCACGTAGTATTCTTGAATCATAATACGCGCAAAATATCTCGAAACACAGGAGGAAGAGCTATTCCCTTGGAATGTTCATAATAAAAAAATAAAATCGATACGGCAGCGGTGGCACGGATGGAAAATTTGCCTACGGAGGGCAACACAACGCGTCGAAATATTGTTATATATATTTCACAATATATTCCTGGAATATATGGATTTTTAGATGCGAGAGCAATATTNAAAAAAAAAAAAAAAAATATATCCGCGTACAAAGCGGGCTCGCGAATATGAAGTTTTGCATCTGCATCACATATTGTGTCAAACAACGAAACAGAATCACCATCATAAACGAAAATATAGTTAGTTGGTCCCGAAAATACGATCCGACGGTTCTCCACGCTTTATTAATTCGGTCTTGTGTCACGATGGGGGAATTGCGGCTTTCCATTTTCCGACATTCGTCCTCATTCGTCGAGAAAAATTATTTTATATCAGTAAAAAAAGAGAGAGAGGGAGAGAAGAGAGAAAACCGAGCGCTTCATTTCTGTCGCGTCCATCCGGAAATTTCGTTCGCTCGAGCGTAGATGACTTTTATAAGCGACGCAATCAGGCGCTAATGATCGCCGCGCGCACAGGATCATCCACGTCCGAGTTCACGGATCAATCGATCAATCGATCATGGTGTACGCGGACCGTCCCGGAAACGCCGCACGCCGCCCGAGCTAATTCGTCTGTCGCGTAATTAGCTTCGTTTATCGGTCGGTGCCGCGTTCGTTCCCGACCCGTGTTACCAGGCGCGGGTGTAATCCCGGCCTGGCTGCCGCCGCGCCGTCAGTGCAAACAATTAACGTTGTTCCCGGTAACTCCGGCGTGATTACCGCAATTTTCGCATGCCGATACTTCGTCAGGTCGACCCGCGGCGGCGTTACGATAATTTCGTCGCGTAAACGCGCGCCGAAGCGTGAAACAAAAGTTTCGCTTGACGCTTACGCGCGCGACGAGGACGACCAGCGGTGGAGCGGCCTGGCTTATCATCGCGCATTATAATTTCCGCCGGGGTCACGCCGAGTTTCCAATTTGTCGAAGTTAAAACGTGCGTTAATGTCCGCCGTGAAGCGGAACGAGGCTCGAACGAGCCGGAGAAATTTAACGAAGGCAAAGAGTTACGAGGATGAAGAAAAAATCACGGAGAGATACGCGAGGCAGTAAAAGTGGGGAAAAAGCGCCGATATTTCGAAACGACCTGCGTCCCTGAAAAGTCTAATGATTAACGCCAGCGATAATAGAGAAAGAAAAAAGAATCTTTTACTACATTTTTTTATTACTTCTTCCACGAGCGGGCGAGGATGGTTATCTTCGCCAAGGATTTCGCGTAACGGAAATACATTGTGCGGACGGTGAAACGCGTAAGGTGAAGTGAAGGTATATAGAGAAAGGAGGAGAAGTTTATTATGTCTCGGAAAGGGAGGAAAGAGAGACAAGTGTCCCTTGGGACGGGAAGCGGAAATTAACAAAAACTTCACCTTCGCTGGGAAAAATAGGAGGATAAGGGTCGACAAGAACATGCGAGGACCGATTGGACAATCCGGCAAAAACAGAGAGAAGTTACGTGAGGACATGCACGCGTCTTTAATAAAATATGATGCTTACACGTGGATCACGCGCACAGGTGCACTGATATATAAGTAAGAATTGCCAAATGCCACTCAAGTTTTTATTACATTTTCCATATTTGATATTGATTTGTACGCAAACATCGAAAATTGTAGCTACACTGAGAGAAAAAATTGTAGTGGTGACAACTATGTATAAGGGGACAACCATACAAATTTTGTTAATATAATTATAATATATAGTTAAGTGAACT
>QKQZ01009445.1:0-12431 GCA_003595255.1 Solenopsis fugax | reverse complement strand
TTGCCCCGACGACCTTGTTCGCCTCCCAGGCTTCTCGCTTTTGAGAGTTGATAGGGTGGGTAAGGGGGGAGGGGGGATTGGCGTTTACGTGCGTGACGGACTCTCCGCCAGGGTACTTGGTGCATCTCCTGTGCAATATTGTAGTCAGCCCGAGTTCATGCTGGTGAGAATCTCCGCTGCTAGTGGTAGACCCTTTCTGCTGGCAGTCGTCTATCGGCCTCCTAAGCTCGGCCATCTCATTCACTTTCAGACGGAATTCGAGAAACTTCTACCCTCCTTTTCGGCTGCGGTCATTATCGGAGATTTCAATATCGACTTAAATCGCTCATCTTTCGATGCTACCGCGCTAAAAGATTTTTGTGCCGGTAATGACCTGTATATAGTACCATTTACCGACACCTACCATACCGCATCCTCCCGCTCTCGGATTGATCACTGCATGGTCAACAGTAGCTCCTTCGTACTATCATTTCAACAAAACCCGATTTCTTTTCTCTCTCTCCACGATCTTATTGAAGTTTCTCTCGACTGCCACTTTAATCGCCTTCCGCCCCGTATGATCTCGGCTCGTGATTTCTCGCGATACTCTCATGAGGCACTCCATAACGCCCTTGACTCTTTCGACTGGATCTCTTTCTGTCTGTCGGACGTGGTAGACGACAAAGTCTCCATCCTTTTGAACCTCCTTTCTGAGACCCTTGATGCCCTGGCCCCGCTTCGATCATTCCGTGCTAGAAGGCCCCCGGCTCCGTGGATTAGTCGNGCCTTCCGCCTGGATCCCTCTCCCGCCAATCTAATAGTTTTCCGATCCTTACGGAACAAAGCTAAAGCTTCTCTTGATGACGCTCGCAACGCATATCTGCATCGGCGCCTCGACTCCGCCTCCTCTCCTTCGAGGTCCGAGCTTCGGTCTATTGGCCTCGTAAACCCTCGCTCCTCCACCCTACCTCTTAACTTTTCTCCCGAACAGCTTAACACCTTTTTTACTTCCGCTCATGTCTCCCAACCACCTCCTCCTCCTACTTCGCACCTTCCCTCTCCACTGCCTGTTTCGGTCTCTTTTCCCTCCGGCTCGCTCTCCCTTTCCTCTACTCCTCTACCCGATCCCTCTTCCTTCTACTTTGCCCACATTACTCCTGATATCCTCACAAAAGCGTTAACTCATTCCTCTTCCAACTCTGCTGGTCCTGATAATCTTACCCGTCGCTTCATCCTTGATTGCCTTCCTACCATTTTCTATCCTGTCTTGGACCTCTTGAACCTCTCCTTGGACTCCTCTTCTTTCCCCTCCCAATGGAAGCGCTCCCGTGTCATTCCCCTTCCCAAGGTCAAAGTTCCTTCCTCTCCCTCCGATTTCCGTCCTATCTCCCTCTTATGTTATCTTTCCAAGGTCCTCGAGCGCATTGTCTTCGTCCAGCTAACATCTCATCTCTCCTTTCATCTTCTCCTTGATCCTCTACAATCTGGCTTCTGACGGGGTTGCAGTACGCAGACTGCTCTCGTGAAATTGACGGATGACGTTAGGCTGGCCATAGATCGGAGAATGGTCACCTTGCTTATATTATTCGACTTCTCTAAGGCCTTCGATTCCGTCAGCCACGAGCTGCTGCTGCGTAAGCTCCCTCTTTTCAACATATCCGCTCCTGTCCAGCGCTGGTTTGAATCATACCTTACTGGGAGACTGCAGCGTGTCCGTGGCCCAGATGATCTGTCCTCCTGGTCATGTATTTCATCCGGTGTCCCTCAAGGATTTGTCCTCGGTCCCTTACTTTTTGCGATGTTTATCGACGATCTGAAGACAGTCTTTCGGCACTGTCATCACATCCTGTATGCAGATGATCTACAGGTTTATCTCCACTTCTCTCCGGCTGACCTTGTGGTGGCGTTGGGGAGGATCAGGGAGGACGTTTCGGCAATTGAACGGTGGGCGCTCAATAATCGTTTGACCATAAATGCCTCGAAGACCAAGGCCATGCTCATAGGTAGCGCTCGCTACGTCAACAGCATTCGCGCGCAAAATCCTATAAGTCTTGAGCTTAACGGGTCTCCGATCGAGATTGTCGATCAAGTCGTCAATCTCGGACTGACCCTCACCTCCACCCTAAATTGATCAGAACAGATCAAGGCCACGTCCCGGCGCGTTAATGGTGTCCTATGGCGCTTGAAGTACTTCAGGCACAGTCTGGCACGTCCTCTTCGCGTTCGTCTCGTGTCCTCGCTGATCTTCCCCTTCTTTGACTATTGCTCCGCCGCTCTCACCGACCTCACAGGGCAGTACAGTTTGAGAATTGCTCGCCTGATGAATGCTTGCATTAGGTTCATCTTTGATCTTCACTGGGACGACCATGTCTCTCACATTTACTCCCAGCTGGGGTGGCTTAGCGCGTCGGACAGGCGGACATATCTCCTAGGATGCCTCATCTTTACCATTCTGCGCACTGGAACGCCTTCCTATCTGGCCTCAAAATTGCTTCCCTGTCCCAGACCTCGCACTACCTCGCGGGTTTCTCCGCTCGACCTCGCCATTCCCACCTGCCGTACTTCTACCTACCAGCGCTCCTTCGCTACTGCGGCACCATCTCTATGGAACTCCCTTCCCGCCTCTATTCGAAATGAGTCTATCAGCTCTTTTAAACGCGATCTCTTCAACTTCCTACGGCAAGGAAGGAGAGTTTAGTTTTCTCGGGTGGACTCAGGCTTTACTTATATACTTATTTTATTTATTATTCTTTTTGTTAATGATAAAAGGGGCGAGCATATGCATCATTCTTCTTCTGTTTTATTTTTATTTTTATTTTTTCTTTCTGTAAGCATTCCCGCTCCTTTTGTCACCGTTTACTCTTATTTTCATTTATTATTATTATTATTGTTCTTTATTTTTCTTGTTCTTATCTTTATTTTATTTTATTTTATTTTTCTTGTTACTTGCTCTCATCACATTTCCCTCATCATTTATAATTTTGTTAATGGCATGAGGGGTGAGCGTTTTCGCTCCTTCTGTCACCTTCATCTTTATCTTGTTCTTACNTTCTTATACATATCTTTATTTTTATTTTTGCTTTTGTTACTAATTCTCATCACATTCTTTCTTTCATCATCTTTCATATAACTTATTATTATTACTTTCTCTTGTCAATGGCAAAAGAGTGAGCATCTGCTTTTTTCTTTTCTGTTTTATTTCTTTTGTAAGCACTCTCGCTCTTTTGTTATATTTTCTCTTACTTATTTTTTTTATTGTTATTTTTATTTTATATATTTTTTTTTGTTACCATTTCTACGTCACTCTTCGTTGCTACTTTTACGACCATTTCTCTATGTACAAATACTTGCTAGTGTCCTTAGAGGGCTTGCCCTAGGGCAGCAATAAACGCTGAATCAATCAATCAATCTCTCTCCTTACCTATTTCAAAAAACACTATAAAATGCAAAATTGTTTCATTCTCGGATCAATGTGTTACATGCAAAATTATACGATAATCTTTTGCAAAAAAATTATATTTTTAACGTTATAAATGGTTTTTTACATAATTATATTTGTAATGTTTGATACTTAATATTTGTATGTCTACTGTTTCATTAATTATTGATTGAGGTACATATAATATATATTAAATAATGCAAAATTTGCAAGTTATTATTAATAACTATTAATAACAAAAGAAAAACTTTGCTAAATCCTACTGTCGTCTGTTTTGTATCCGGTAACAACACAATGTCGCGCCGCGCGCGTCCACCCTGCTGAGAGTCGAGATCCACACATCAATAAATTCAAAAATTGCTTTCTCGAAAACGAGGCAAAACACTCCTTTAAAATTTTTTTCCAAGCTATAGGAAAACTTAAAGTACATAAAAATTATTTTTCCAGATTTTTCGATTCTCTCCCTAATTGTTTAAAAAATTGATGAAGAATTTTTTGTTAAATAAATACTAAAAAAAATTTTTTTGCAATATTCATATTTTTCTCGTGAACTAGAACATTTTCCGCGGAAATTAAAAAGAAAAGAATTGAGCTAGCATTATTAGCAACAGAGTTATGAATTTTTAAACAAAACACTAGTCAAATTTTTAATTGCTTATATATATCGATTAATTTTGCAATTTAAAAAAATCCTTTGGCACAAAATTCTATCTCTAAAAGTACTACAAATGTGCAAAATTTAAAAAATTTCTGAGAGATAACTGATCCGGTTCACGCGGAATAACTCATATGTATTTATATTAATATAAACATATGTGTGTGAGCGCGCGCGCGCGTATGTGTGTGTGTGTGTTTATGCGGCCTGCAAGCTTTGCCTATTTCTGAAAAAGGCTATCAATTTACAAAAGGTTGCGTATCACTGCTTTAGACGAANAAAAAAAAAAAAAAAAAAAGTTATTTTGAGAACATCTTTTTTTCGAAATATTAAATATTGAAATAAAATTATGTAGCGTTGAATAGACATAATTTGAAGAATTTTGCAGTTTCATAAAGAAAATATATTTTTGTTATCCGATAGTAATTTTCATAAATTAAAAGGATAAAAAATATCGTCTAGAAAATATCCCATACAGTACATTTTATCCCAGGAAATGAAAGTGAATTGAAATAGAAATAAATTTATTTTGTCATTTTCGAATTCGCGCTTTTTCGAATATATTTGAATCAAAGAATAGCACGGTGCTACAGTGAATTTATACTTTTAAAGTAACATAGGTTATAGGCAAGGATTGGAAAGTTACTTTTTAAAAGTAATTTGTTACCGTTACTCGTTACCGAATAAAAAAAGTAACTAGTTATCGTTACTCGTTACTGACTCTCAAAAGTAACTTGTTACCGTTACATAGAAAGTAACGATTCGTTACTTTTCCGTTACTTCTTTTAATTTTAAAATGAAATTAAATTATGTTTAAAATTTTTAATATAATTCTAAACTTATAGTACTTAAAATAAATAAAACTACAAAAATTATATACGATTTTCTGGATATATAAGATTTATATAGGATTTATTTAATATAAACTCAATAATTTTTTTATCGATATTTTTAATAGGAAGTTAATTACATCACATAGGTTAATTATGTCACAAAAGTTTGACTTGTGTCCGAAGGTTTTACTTTGTAATGTAATATAAAAGTAAAATCATGAAAAGGTTTTACTTCAGTATTACATTTTTATCGGTATTAATTTACTATTTACCTTTAACAAAAGTTGGTACTCCATTATGTTATCTTGTAGATGATCTCTTGAATGTGATAGTACAGAATTACCTATGCTGAACAGTCTTTCGACTGATGCACTGCTGGGTAACGCCGTAAAATTTAATGAATGCTTTTTTAAAGGAAAATCCTTGATTGGGAAAATTTAATAATAATTCGATGTCAAAACATTGTAAAAATACAATAATATATATTTGAATAAAATTGTTTTAAATTATATAAGTTTAAAATTCAAGCGAAACTTCCTCAAATTCAAGTGATGACTACGACGATTTTTTTAACTTTCATCGATCAAAATCGGCTTCTGAATTTGGAGAAGAAGAACTGCAACGATTTTTAAAATCAAAAAGGTCTGGCATCGAATTATTAAAGAATTTTCCCAAATTAAAAAAAGCATTCATTAAATTTAATACGGCCTTAACCAGCAGCGCATCAGTCAAAAGACTATTTAGTTAATTCTGTATTATCACATTCAAGAAGTCATCTATGAGATAACATAATGGAGTACCAACTTTTGTTAAAAGTAAATAATAAATTAATACCGATAAAAATGTAATACTAAAATAAAACTTCATGGTTTTACTTTTATATTACATTACAAAGTAAAACCTTCAAACAAAAGTCAAACTTTTGTGACATACATAAGTAACCTTTGTGATGTAATTAACTTTCTATTAAAAATATCGATAAAAAATTTATTGAGTTTATATTTAATAAATCCTGAATCATATCCAGAAAATCCTATATATGTATGAATATATTGATTAAAAAATAAAGATTGAAAATTATATCACAAATTAAAAAGTAACGATAAAAGTAACTGTTAAATTCGTTACCGTTACTAGAAAAATGTAACTACGTTACCGTTACAGTTACAAAAAATAAAAAGTAACGCCGTTACTAGTTCGTTACCAAAAAAAGTAACTGTAACAGTAACGGCGTTGCAAGTAACTCGTTACTTCCCATCCCTGGTTATAGGTCTATTATAACAAAACATTATGAGACAAGAAATTTTTCAAACGCTCCCAAAATCTCAGTTTTTGGTTTAAAAAAACCCGTTTTTGGGTAGGTATATGTACTTGAAAAATGGTAACATTATTATTTATTATCCAATTTCAACAGCAATTTCACTCGACAGCAAAATTAAAAGATCACTTATTCTGACTCCCAAAAACAAGCGAAATTCAAGAGAGTGTAACTTTGTTAAAAATAATCGTAAAAAAATGTTCAAAAAAGCATTTTAAAGCTTGAAATCTCTAGTTTCGAGATTGATAATTAATTAAACGATTTACAGATTGTTTACGAAGTTACGCGGATTCAAATGGGGATGCATCAAATCTCAAAATTTTTTACAAACTTTGCAAAGCTCCACGGCGTGAAATAAAAACTGCACGCAAATGCGGTTTACAGCAATCGAAAGCGTGAATCTTTACCTTTAATTTGCGTACTAGTTGAGCGTTGTACGATTTTTATTCACCGAGTTATTCAACATTAAAGCAAAAATGACCTTTTTTGCTTCAATGTTGAATAATTCGGTGAATAAAAATTGTACAACGCTGAACAAGTACGCAAATTGAAGGTAAAGATTCACGCTTTTGAATGCTGTAAACCGCATTTCTGTGGGATTTTTATTTCACGCCGTGGAGCTTTGCAAATTTGGTAAAAAAATCCGTTAAATGTCAAAATTTTATAAAAATTTTGCCAAGTTGCACAGCGTAAAATAAAAATCGCACACAAATGCAGTTTATAGTATTCGAAAGCGTGAATCTTTACCTTTAATTTGCGTATTTGTTGAGCGTTGTATGATTTTTTTCACCGAGTTATTCAACACTGAAGCAGTAATGGTTTCTTTTACTTCAATGTTGAATAATTCGTTGAATAAAAATCGTACAACGCTCAATAAGTACGCAAATTAAAGATAAAGAATCACGCTTTCGAACGCTGTAAACTGCATTTGTGTGCGATTTTTAATTCACATTAAATAAACCCGCAAAATTCGGAACATGTTTTGCCGCATCTTTATTTGTATCCGTGTAACTCCGTAAAAGATCAGTATATGTTTTCAAAGCCGATNTTTCCGATATGTTAAGCCGATATAAAAAGTATGTAAAAACTTTAAGCTGTAAAATGCTTTTTGAGAAATTTTATTATCATTTATCATTTTTGTCGATGTTACACTTTCTTTTGGAGAGTAACTGTAGGTGATCCTTTAATTTTGCTGTTGAACGCTTACTCAATTTTTGCAGAAGCTGTTCAAATGAACTTCGTGAACAAAAATTGTAAAACGATCTTTCTGGGCTCATTTTAAAGGGCGAAGCCTTTCGATTATGTGAGTTGATTTTTCTCGGAAATTCTTTTACACTAGGAAATGAAGTAGGAAATTCAAAAAAGATTTTAAGGAATCAAAAATTTTGCAAATTAAAACAAATCTACGGAGTTACAAATTTTTTGCCATTCAAATTAACATGAAGTTGAAAATTAAAGAAACCCTTCAAAATAATTTATTAAGTAAAAAATAATCTACGATATTTTTGATGTTTTAATGCATTATGAAAAAAAATTTGTAACTCCGTAGATTTGTTTTAATTTGCAAAATTTTTATAAAATTTTGACATTTAACGGATTTTTTTACCAAATTTGCAAAGCTCCACGGCGTAAAATAAAAATCTCTCAGAAATGTGGTTTACAGCATTCAAAAGCGTAAATCTTTACCTTCAATTTGCGTACTTGTTGAGCGTTGTACGATTTTTATTCATCGAGTTATTCAACATTAAAGCAAAAAAGGCCATTTTTGCTTTAATGTTGAATAACTCAGTGAATAAAAATCGTACAACGTTCAACTAGTACGCAAATTAAAGGTAAAGATTCACGCTTTCGAATGCTGTAAACCGCATTTGCGTGCAATTTTTATTTCACGCCGTGGAGCTTTGCAAAGTTTGTAAAAAATTTTGAGATTTGACGCATCCCCATTTGAATCCGCGTAACTTCGTAAACAATCTGTAAATCGTTTAATGAATTATCAATCTCGAAACTAGAGATTTCAAGCTTTAAAATGTATGCTTTTTTGAACATTTTTTTACGATTATTTTTAATAAAGTTACACTCTCTTGAATTTCGCCTGTTTTTGGGAGTCAGAATAGGTGATCCTTTAATTTTGCTGTCGAGTGTATGTTTATTATTTCTTTACGATGGAAAATGACTGAGCTACGTTTGCAAAAATGTAAAATTTTTTCTTTTTTTTCCCGATATTTCCAACTTTAACAATTTAATAGAATATTTTATTCTGTAGTATTTTTCTTCCGTTCATATATTTCAAGCACGTTGAATGCCGCGTCTAATGCATCCTGAGTCATTAAAATCGGTTAAAATTTGACTAATAGCGCTTTCGAGTGCAGCGAATTGTAACCCAATTCGAATCGGATTAATGACGCCATAAGCTGAAATTATTCAATCAGAACTTAAAATAAAGCATGTGACATCATTAACCTGACTCGGGTTGGGTTAAAATCCACTGCACTCGAAAGCGCTATAAATTATTGAAACAAAGTGAAGTATTCGACCGATAATGTATAATACAAATTGAATAAGAATGAGTAATATCATGTTTTTTTTATTAAATTAAAATTAATTTAATAATGATTGATGCTGACTTGCATCTAGATATTAAACCTCTTCCTCCCTGAGAAAACTGTAAAGAATGATATTACTCATTCTTATTTAACTTAGGGCTGTGTTATGTCTGAAAAGTAATCAGCGCGCAGTTTCGTTAAATTTGAATGGGCATATAAAATCACACAAATAAACATAGCACGAAGATCAAGCTACGACCGTAGAAGACCTTTCTTATTCAATTTGTATAAATTATTGAATTTTTTATGAAGTCACGTCAAATCGAGATCAGAATAGCAAAGCGTGTCGCGGAATTCAACGTGCTTGCAGAAATATTGTATATAAACAAAAGAAAAATACTACGGAATAAAATATTTTATTAAATTGTTGTTAAAGTTGGAAATATCGGGGAAAAAAAGAAAAAAATTTACATTTTCGCGAACATAGCTCACAATCTGTCATTTTCGTAAAAAAATAATAAACATCATTGGAAAAATCTTTTCTTCCCTTTTCCAACGATATAAAAAAATATTGAAATTGGATAATAAATAGTAAAGTTGCTATTTTTCAAGTACATACACCTATCAAAAAACTTTTTTTAAAAAAAAAAACGAGATTTTGGAAGTGTTTGAGAAATGTCTTGTATATAATTTTCCACTAGATCTACACTGTATCACTTCAAAAGTATCCTACTTTTTTTATTTTGTGTAATATAATGGGGGCATGAATCCATCCGAATTCAAAATGATAAATAGTGCATTTCGTATTTCAATCCATTTGAGTCCATTTGAATTAAAAAATACTCCGAGACTCTAAAGCATGAACTCGGAAAAATTGAAATAAATTGCAATTTTTAATTCATTCGAATTTATTTTAAAATAAAGATGTACTCTCGAGATTGTCAAAACAAATAAGAGATTGAGCGGTTAATGAGAATAAGGCGCAGTTGCTGGGATGCAAATTCAGTTACTGTAATTTAGAAATATTTATTCCTTTGTGTCTTCAACATTTTTTATTGGACGTTCCGATTCATTTCGAGTAATCATCAGTAACAAGAAAATCTTTCCACTGCTTCACGCTCGTAGAGTTGGCTGAACATCTCTCCGGTTTCCAAATCAAATGGATTGTCCTTAAGCTCATTTTTTTATTAATTGTCAAGTGATAAATAGGAACCTAAAACTGCAGGGCCAAGTCCAGGCGTGTGATCCGCAATACAATAAAATAAGATTCTCGCCCAAAATATTACTGCAGGAATATCTCGCTAGTCCAGAGTCAAACGAGCAATTATTGCTAGTTTGGAAACCGGAGATATGTTCAGCCGTTCGCCAACTACGAGCGTGAAGCAGTGGAAAGATTTTCTTGTTGCTGATGATGACTCGAAATAAGTTATTTGAAGAGCACACAATATGAAATTGTTTTGACAATATTTACAAAAATCTAATTCTTGTTTTGAAACGTTTAATAAAAAATGTTGAAGACATAAAGAAATAAATGTTTCTAAATTACAGTGAATTTGTACCCCAGCAACTGCACCTTACTCTCATAAGCTGCTTAATCATTTGAATTTATTTTTATTTGCTGAATACATAGTGTTTTGGAATGTCCAAATATTCTTATGTCATCCTCTAGTCTTTGGGATGTCCCTTGGGAGTTCTGTACTGTATAGGATATCTTCAAAGCAAAAATTAGATTTTTTTAATATTATCAAAATAATCTCATATTGTGCTTTTCAAATAACTTATAATATTGAAATAAAAATAAATTTTGCTGAAATTTAAGATCAAATTCTTTAAAAAAGATAAAATTATATTATAAGCAAACTTATCATTGTTTGTGGAAGCAAAATTATCATTGTTTCGCATATAAACAGTCAAACTTTAATAACTCGAATCTCAAGGGAAGAATTAAAATCTTCGAGTTATAGAGATTTCGACTTATCGAAGTTTTCGAGTAAAAGAGGATTAACTATGAAAATTCGATTTACGGAGGCGTTTCGAGCATTAAATGGAATGTATTCATAGCTACAACTTCGAGTTATAGAAGCAGCGACAATAAAAGTGTGACTTATAAAGATGAGAATTTTGATTTGTAGAGATCTGGTTATTTTAAATTAGAGTTACAGAGGTAAAATAATACCTCTCAATATCTAACAAATAATTCAAGTTAAGGTAGGTTTTATTTTGACTTATAAAGATTTTTCGCAGTGGGATGGAAAGAAATGAACAAAATTTTTGTGTTATAAAGATTTTTGAGTTTAGAGGTTTGACTGTATAAAAGAATATAATTTTTTGATATATATATAAAACAATTGTTAAATAGAATATATTAGTTTTAATTTGATACTGTTTTTTTCTATGTAGGAATTATATTAACTTACACATATGTATAAACATTCCAATAAAAAAGAAAGAAAAGCTATTGTAATACTTACTTAACGGATGATATATTGGCTTATACAGTCCCATAAGATAATGTTTTATTATTTCAGCACTTTTGTATGGATCTTGCCACTTTGCATTGTATATGTGCCAAATGCGGGCAAATGTCCCCCATTGCTAAAAATAAAAACAAATGTAGATTATATTGCAAAATTTGCAATAATCTAAAGATAGCAAAAACATTAAGGGCTGCATTCCAATATTCACTAATAGTAATCTGTAGCATGTAACAAATATTATAAATGATGTAAAAACAAAATTATATTTTTTTAAAAACAGCTAAAAAGAGGTACCAAGTGTACTCATCCCTCTATTACAACTATGCTTACATAGCTGGATTTACGCCAAAATTATAACATCAATGTTATAACTTTGTCATCATAAATTGCCATATAAACGTTCATTATTATAACTACTTTTAAGAAATAAAACCCAAAAAATGGTAATAGCTTTAATTTTTCATTAAAAAATAATTACAAAATTGTGTAAATCAACTTAAAGGATGTGTATTTAAAAATGGTACCTATATATATATATATATATATATATATATATATATACATACATACATACATACATACATACATACATACATACATACATACATACATACATACATACATACATACATACATACATACACACACACACACATGTATATATACATATAATTCCTTGAAGAATAATTATCAATTTTCAGTACTAACAGTGAATGTCGAAACAATCCAAGCACACTTGAAATATTTCGGTTATAAACGATATATGAAATATATGAAAATTGCAATTTCATGCGTGCAATATCAATGAAACACAAACCTGTCCTCGACGTGTGAGTGACATAACAATTTCTGACAATAAACGTTTTTTATCTTTATAGAACTGATATTGCGATATTTTTTCCCTTCCAGTTGGAGAGTCGGTATTATGCCTTCTACCTAACCTTAGGGCCTGCGCACAATGGGACAAATATTAAATATTAAATATTAAATTTTACACAGGAGAGAAAGAGNAGAGAAAGAGAGAAAAGATCTTTTCTCTCTTTCTCTCCTGTGTAAAATTTAATATTTAATATTTAATATTTAATATTTGTCCTATTGTGCGCAGGACCTTATAGTAGTTCAGTCACAGTATATACAGTAGCGCAACTCTCCCGATTTCAGCGTGTACGAAATTCAACTGCACATGC
>QKQZ01009436.1:0-19232 GCA_003595255.1 Solenopsis fugax | reverse complement strand
AAATTTCTGTGTATGTTTTATTGAATTGTGCTAAAGTGGCTGTGCCAGCTTAATAGACGTGTTGATTTAACCACTCTTATACATTTTATATGTCAATTTGACATAACAATCTTGATGAATGCCCTTGTTAGATAAAAAACTTGATTATATTAATGCACGTTCAAAAATTTACTACACTGAAAAAAAAGACTGGTTATAACTACCGNGTTAGATAAAAAACTTGATTATATTAATGCACGTTCAAAAATTTACTACACTGAAAAAAAAGACTGGTTATAACTACCGAATGTATAGTGAAATAGTATCAATTAAATATTTGGTCAATGTAACCAAAAGTAATTTTACTTTTCTAAATATTTAGTAATTTATATCAGATTTAATAATACTAAACATTTAGAAAAATAAAATTATTTTTGGTTATATTGACAAAATATTTAATTGATACTATTTCACTATACATTTGGTAGTTACCAGACTTTTTTTTCAGTGTATGCATAAAAATTTATAAAAATTTCGTAACTTTATAGTTTCGTCGTTAAATGTCTAGATTAGATATCTCAAATATATTTGAATTTCAAATTTTTTAGAGTTTAATGGAATACTTAAAAAATATCTTTTAAATATCTTTTTCATTTACTCTACTTACCAAATGTTTAGTAGAAAAAAAAATTCCCCTCCAAGTTAAAGCGCGTACTAGTCAGATATTTTTCGATACGAACGAAGCAGCTCACGTTTTATCTCGCTGGTTGATTTCACAGGCGAAGAGATTTCGCCGATTAATCTTCGAAAATATTTGACGGCGGTAAAGTTCTGATCGAAGAAACATCGACGGTGGTGGTAGTAGTAACGGTCTAAAATACACGCGCTTCGTATATTCCTCGGGTAATACTGATTGGCACTTAACTACGCACGAGTTCGTCGCTCCCGCGCGGCGAAAGACTCGGCGAGTGTCTGCGCGACAAGTTTGGCGCTTCGACGAGACGCGGTGAAGTTCGATCGAAACTTCCGGGAACACTTAAGAACGCGTCTTGGCTTCCGCCAAATTCGCAGCGCGGGTTCCAGCTGAGAGTATATCTTACCTCGGAACGCGGGACGCGCGTAGGAAGATTGACAGAGAAAGGGGAAAGGGAGAGAACACACTACGATAAAGTAGCACGTAATTTTCACGAGTTGCAGAAGTTGCGTGCTGTCGAAGACAATCGTCTCTGTAATTGTCAGTAACACGGTCTCGTCCTTCACAGAGGAGATAATTTCATTTCAAATTCATGAAATGACACGAACTTATCAGATTTTTTCGTGCTCTTTTTATTAAATAAATAAAAAAATGTATTACATGCGCGTAAGAATTCAAAGTTTGAACTTGGGCTAATTGGCTGTTACAATTAATTAATACAAATTTTTAGTATTGTATGATGCCTCGTTAAAAAAAAAGAAATAATAAGATCAAGTACGTTTTTCGTAAGTAAAGTAGGTGAATTTCTTTCAACAGTGAAAAATGAAGGATAAATCTACTGTGTATGCATGATGATTCTAAAATCTAAAATTCGAATACTACGGATAATTGGCTGTTGCAATTATAATTATGCAAATTCTTAATATTGTGTGCGTAAAAGGGTTGGTTTGTTAAAAAAAAATAATTAAAAAAATATATATATTTCCGGCCTTGGAAAGTGAGCGTTTACTCTTTCGACGCGGTATGTTCGTTTTCAAACGGGCGGGCTACGCCTTTGAAGCAAGGCATTCTCGCAGCTAAATTTTAATGAGCAAGGGTGCAATGCGCTGCTGTATGCATCTCCTTAACGCTCTGAACTTTATGCACATTTACCGAGCGCGGAAAAATAAGCTCGGGATTGTTATTTTGTCGAACTTTAATTTATCGAGACAAATATTATTTCCAGAGTCTCTCTCTCTCTCTCTCTCTCTCTCTCTCTCTCTATCTCTCTATCTCTATCTCTCTCTCTCTCTATCGTGGAGAAACTATTGATTTATGTAAAATTGCAGTATACGTTGCATTTAACTGGGCGCGCCCGCATCGTTTGAAGTCACCCTGTCGCTTCAATGAGAAGCAAACGCGTGCTTCGCTTCTCATTGCGTATGTTTTGTTCCTAACGGGCAAAGCTTTTCGCTTTAAATTGTCGTCAACAGCTTCCGACTTCAAAGATATAAAGACATAATGGTAAACGGGGTAGCTTGCAAAAAGAAAATCACAGATCTAAGTGAGAGGTCCTTTTGCATCCTATGCGGATCGTGCGACTTGCGTTATCTACCAGCTTTATAGAGCCGTCCGTAGATTGTCCTCGTCATTATCGTCCGCAGGAGTGCATTAGAGTGGAGAGTACATTTCGGGAAGCGACGAAACGTTTCTACGTATCCTGATGGTTGTTAACTTTTCGAGTTAGCGACCGAGATAAGAGCCGGGTACGGTATGGTTGAATAGGCACTTAGGTTCGAGTCGAGTGACGATGGGCGTCTGTGCAAATGTCTCTCGTCTCTATGACATCTCATTTCCCATTAGCGTGTATTAGGAAAATAACGGCGTTGCGAGAATTGCAATAGCAAAGTACAATTAGCGCCGTACCGTTGAAGGCGCAAGTTGAAATTCTGCGTCCATCACGCAGACCGTATAATTCATAAAAGCAACTCATCACGCAATCTCTGATATGATAACTAACGTATGCGCGTGCTATCGGTTGCGCAATCGGGACCCGATATTAGAGTAAAGTGACGATTAATAGATCCGTTATAGAGGAACGGCAGCGCGTGCGCTGCATGTGTATTCGATTAATAATTCATTATTTGCCTGTGTATCAACTGATACTGTAATTACTGGGCAAATAGTAAAATGCAAATACGCACGCCGATTACCCACTCGATAGAAACTTCGCTACGCATTCGGACGACCTGCAATTATTCGGTCGACCGGCGAGATAAATTATTCAGCGTGCGCGAAAGAGTCCTTATCGCGCGAAGCCATTTGTCAGATACATAATGATTAGCGTGGCATAAAATTCGTTAACTTCATGTTTTGCAAACGTATATGAAACGCCATGTCACGTAATGACTTCAAATTGATGTTGCTGAAGTGTCGGACTTTGCACTCGATGTGAATTATCTTGTTTATTTACGGCTTTCTGCACGTTGTACGGAATAAATTTCGATGTATATATAAATATTCATAAAAGCGCAAATGTAAAATGTATTTCGAAAATTTCTGATAAAATAATTTCATGAATAAAATAATTACGTATTAGGTATTATAGAAATACATTTAATCCTTTGTATGTAATGGTACTAATGATATATACATTTAAATTTTATGCCGTATTCGTTTTGTTAGAAAAAAGACTGATGCAAATTGGAATAAACTGGTACTTGTACCATTTCATGATACAATTTTGACTGAAATAAGTTTTTCGAGTTTGGTAAAAACGATGGTTCATTTGTGGGAAATCAGTAATAATAAAATTGTACAATTGTATACGCTGTGTGTGTTCAGAATTGCGATACATTTTTGAACATTTTTCTGGAATTAAATAAATCACGACTTTGATCACATCAATAATTTCTTTTTTATATTAAATTCATGTATTAACTAATTCAGATTACATATTTTATAATTACACTAGAGTTTAAATATTTAATTATATTTTGTATTAAAAAAAATATATACGATTAAAAGTTTGAAATTGTACATTATTGTATCTAATAGATCTAAATATAAATCCAGCTAATTACTAGCGATACATGTATGTCACGGACAGTTGATACGAGAAATGAGAATATTTAAAAAACTACGATGCCAATCGGTAATTTTTCATTGAATTTCATTTTGCTAAAAGTGCAGTTCATCGTCCCCGTCGGCATTTCGAATCCATTAAGAGTTATTTCGCATCATGTAGGCTCTTTGAAGAATAATCGTGTCAAGTGAGTTACATAACTTCTGTCCCCTGTGTAGACTCAGTCCGGCGAATCGAGATCAAAATTGCGTTCACGTATAGTCGAATTTAATGTCAGGAGGGTTAGTTTTAATCTTTCGGTTCACCGTGATATCATTACGCTATCGTAATATATATAAAATGTGAACTTTTGCATTTAAATGAGATGGCAGGATATATCGTTATTTCGCCCGTTGAATTATTCCTTACGGGAAATATTTCCATTTCGGTTGAGAGAGGGATGTAATAATCATTTCCCAGGAATTGCATCAATTAAGTAACAACTTCGTACACTGAAAAAAAAGACTGGTTATACAATAACTACCAAATATATAGTGAAATAGTATCAATTAAATATTTGGTCAATGTAACCAAAAATAATTTTACTTTTCTAAATATTTAGTAATTTATACCAGATTTGATAATACTTACTAAACATTTAGTAAAATAAAATTATATTTTATTATATCGACAAAATATTTAATTGATACTATTTCACTATACATTTGGTAGTTATAACCAGACTTTTTTTTCAGTGTATGATTTCCTAGATTTCTTTAAATAAATTAATCTACTTGATTTCCGGAAACAAAACACTTTCCTGTGAATTATTGTAGATTACTTGATTATTATTTGCGGGTTATTTGTTTAAACCGAGAGATCGAGAAAATCGTATCGAGATTCCGCTCAACATCTAATCCATACGCCGCGATCAAGGTTGAATTTACGTGGGACTAATTAATTACCCTACATAAATAAGTCAGGCGATTAAACCCCTTAATAAGAAGCCTACCTCCCGGCATGTTTATCCCGCTTGGAAGATTGCAATTTGCAAACCGGGCACGGTTAAGACTTAGGTGGATCGTGGTGAATTAATTTTAACGTCAGCTGCATAATAATTAAGAACAATCTGGAAAATGAATTCATCGTCTTTGATGGTATGTACAGTCCTCTCAATGGTAGATACGTTAGATTATATCTTGACTGGCCTACAATTTTCGTGATCTTACAAGCCGACGGATGTCTGCCTTTATAGAACTTTCATGAGAATAATAATTAATAATTAGCCAGTTTACTAACTTACTCGATAAATTATTACGTAATCAAAAAGGGATGTTTTATTTTAAAGCGCAAAAAGTGATTAAAAAAATTAAAATTGAAAAAATTTTAAGAACGAGGTGTTTTATTAAACAATTCGTATAAATGTGATGCGACCGATGATGAGAAAGAAAATGTTGTTCCGAACGAGTTAATTTGCAATTTGCAAAAGAAACGATTGTTTAAATAGAAGTCAGATTCATGCATAGATAATTTCGATTCAACTGCGTTATCGATTCTCTCTTGAGAGGTGTCGATAGGACGTTTCAACGTTATGATCAGTCACGCGACAATATGAATATATAATGAGGCAGTTATTCCACGCGTTTGAAGCTTTTAAAATTAAACCCGTTGCATTCGGTGCACCAAGATGCGAGAGAGCAGTGTGGAAGAGGGAATAGGGGGCCAATTATTCGCGAGAAAAAAGGAAATTTCCCATTAAGCTGACTTTGTTAAAGCCGAAACAAAATTAGCCCATTAAAACAACGGGATTCTATCGCTGATAAACCTCTCTCCGCGCGTTCCCCCGCACCGCGGTCTGTCGTATTTTTATTCCGTCTTTAAACTCGTAACTAGCTGGGCTATCGAGGGAGGAGGAGAAAAAGAAGGTGAGAGAAAGAGAGAAGCTTCAGAGTGAAAAAAGGGGAAACATCCGGCGTGCCATCGGTCGTCCGTTTTCAAAGCATCGGCTACGGCAAAGAACGTTCGTTAATTTTAACAAGATCCCAGGCGAACGAATGGCGCTCGTTAAACAACGCCAGTAATTTAACTTAAGAAGCGGGTGTTTTGCAATGGTATCTGCATTACAACGAATCCGCGAGCGCGCGCGCACGCATTTCAAGCGACTATTTTGTAATTAAGCCCCCCCCCCCNAAGCCCCCCCCCCCCGCGGTACGCACAAACGGCATTGCGCGCCGACCGATCGCCATACCGCGAGACTAATTAGAAAATTAATCGGTAACTTTCGCGTATACCGATTTATTAGGCGCGAGCGTCGCGATGTAACGCAGCTAAGGGATGGGTGGGCACCGGATTCGCGCGTTTACTACCTACCGGCTAATATACCTACGTGGAAAATTATCGGCCTCGAGCGTGCCAGAGTTTATTCGATTTAGATGCCCGCCTCGCGAGAACCCGTAAAACATCCACGGCTCGACCGGAGTAATTAGAGCGGTAATTAATATGGTTTTTCCTCTCGCCTCGCGCGAGAAGCTTCTCTTCTCGGGGGCGAACTTTAGAGTGAACCTGCGAAATGAGGTAAAAGGAGTGGGAGAATGAACGAAATACCAGCGAAGACAATACAAGGGGGAAGTAAAAATTTTTCGTTTGCGAACACAATTTATTCATTACACGGACTCACTAGTCCGAGTATAATTTTGTTAACAAACGTACGTACAATATTTTAGTTAACGGAGCATATTACTCTTCTAATAAAAATATTTGCACAGGGACAAAATGTTATATATATTATATTTCACTCAACCGTTTCAAAAACTATCTGTGTAAATATGATATTTCGAAAAGACAATGAATTTATACAATTTAGTGAAAAGAGACCAAATAGAGTCCGTCCGGAATAGATAAAATTTTTTATGTGGAATTTGGTAATTAATTTTGTATAAATAAGATTTTTTAGCAGCACGAAGAAGTTATATGGGATGTAAAATGCAGAAATAAACAATTAATACTATCGAGATAGGAGAAAAAGAATACATCTGCGAACTTAATTTTGTCAGATCGAGTATGCAAGTTCCATAATTGCTCCATGTTGCCAGCTTTCAACGGGAAGGTATTGAATTGTGTAATTGGTTTACTCAT
The DNA here is from genome assembly GCA_003595255.1 of Solenopsis fugax. Classification (NCBI taxonomy): domain Eukaryota; kingdom Metazoa; phylum Arthropoda; class Insecta; order Hymenoptera; family Formicidae; genus Solenopsis; species Solenopsis fugax. The sequence continues at coordinate 12,381 of QKQZ01009436.1, read as the reverse complement.
TTTTAATACGGGGCGAGCACGCGGGGCATAAATAATCCGAGCGAAAAGGAGCTATTGAACACAGCGAACGCAAACGAAAGGGAGAAACGAGCCGATACTCGTCGTTAATAATCTAGCTTCGAAATTCAACGTCGATAAGGGTCGGCATAGGCGGCGGGCATTCTGTACCCGCAGCCTTTCATATTCTCCGTGGTAACGAGATCGCCGTTTTTATCAACTATTTCTCTCTCTCTCTCTTTTTTTTTTTTTTTTNNNTTTTTTTAACCACCCTCCTCCAGCGATGCACGCTTCTGCGAGCCGTTGTTTTTCGACTGGGCATTTGCGCGATTCGCTTAAGCGAATTGCATTCGACTACGACACGATCGTCACTGACCGGTTATCACTGCTCCCGTTGTTGTTGACATTATTCTCTTTAACTAATACGAGAGGGACCATCGAGTTGGGTTCGATAGCGACGGGGATTAATAGTTGGCGGTGATACTGCTCCATCTCCCCCCACGTCCCGCGCACACTCTCCCTCTTCTATATATTTTTCTGTCCACATTTTTTTCCACCTGCCATAGGCACGAGATTGTACGTTAATAAAAAGCTGTGCGCGAATGGACGAACGAACGAGCGAACAAATCGACGTGATAATTAATGACGGAAATAAAGAGCGAATTTTATTCGAAAAATGTTTGCTATTGCCGGACGTTATTACCCGCTTAGTGATGTACGAGCTATGTGTAAGCCAACGTCCCTCGTGCAGCAGCCGTCACGTCGCCGGATCAAACGGCATTAATTGTATGATTGTGCACGCGTTCGCGCGACGGTATTTTCCATGCGTAATACGGGTGATTTTGGGAATTTTACTTTGCGCCGCGCGACCGTGATATATTATTTATGATGCTATATTACACGTTTACTGATTTAATCATTACGACGTTAATAATGAACGATTTTTTGGTGAAACCGCTTACGGAATATTATCATTGTAATACGAACGGACGTCGCGTGCGGCCCGAAATTCGCGGGCGAAATAATGCTGGTCGCGTACATTGCAAATGTCGTTCTTTTGATTGTAGCGCGGATGCATATCGGACGCGGGCGATGAACCGACGAGCGCGTTTTACGCGCCCACCATATTCGAAGATTAATATTATATCCAAACATCCGGTGCAGAATGAATTTACAGAATTCAATGTTCGTAGCAGGTACGTTACTCCGCTACCGCCCGGCATTAAATTTGTATCGCTCTCGTTACCGGTACTTCTGCAAAACTCCATTGTATTTCATTCGTAATAAATGGTCTGCGCTCTGTGTGACGATAAACACGAGCCGCGTTATAAATGTGTCGTTTGTTTAGAGATAACGCCGCCCGCGTCTGTCGTGTGCACTTGTTATAATACGGCAAAGCGTTGTTACAATCATGCATATCTAAAATTGCGCGAAAATCCAGCACTAATCAGTTTGGACATATTTTTGAATTTCGGTATATTGCGCGGAGGAGAAAGACGAAATGCGATTGTCTCGTCGAAACGAATTTGCGTCGAATTGGAAATTGGTCCGTGACGTGTGCGATTGTGCCTACGGCTGTCGTCGGAGACTTTTGATCCTGAAAACCGAAAAACCGAGATAGCCTGATAAAAGATTCTCGGCCAATTACGCGGATTCGATGGGGGAGATCCGCGTCCTTTTGAACGGATAATTAGTACGATGATAACCCGGCGAAGCATGGTATAATGAAACGAAAACAGCAGCGCCCGGGGTGCGCGAGGGTCGGACCACCGCCCGCGGCTACGAAATTACATGGCCACCCGATATAATATTCCCTCTTTCGACCACGGTGGGATTGATTGTGTTTATCTTTCATTAGGAACACTGACGGAATGAGGGGAAGGGGGAGAAAGAGAGAGAGAGAGAAGGACTGGAGCTGTGAATAATGAATCATGTGATTCTCCGCCGTACATTGGGCGTATACCCACTTTGTACCCCGCGTAAAATCGTAGCAGACAAGAAGGCGATCCGACGACCCTCATCCGAGTCATCCGGACGTCTCATTGTTTCGCTATAACACGTATTTCGAGCGAAAGTGGCAAATAATAACGATATATTGCCACGTAATGACGAATATATCGCATCTTTCTTGATCCACTCATTATTTTGTTTTAAAATATTGCGGGATTCATAAAAAAGGGAAAGAGATCATTTTGTCGTTAAATTTTATATTACGAAATACACTCACTTTCCAGTTAGAGAAAGAGCTTTCAAAATAAACTTCTAACGCGATAAACAATTTAAAATTGGTTTTAATTTATTTATCGAATTTTACAATACATACTATGTGATTTACTTTTCGATATAATATTCTTTTTGCTTTGAAATAATATAATTTTTCGAGCCCTTTTAACTTTTTCAGTGTGTCAATGGGTACTGATAAACAATAAATTATATTGTTCTGATTTGGTAATGCTTTTAAAAATCTTCTTATTGGATAGCGATAACGTGAATAAAGAGAGACATTCGAGCCACGATTTTACCGAAATGCGCAAACAGAAATAATGGTCGTTGAATTCAGCTTTAGTGTCAAGCCGGATTTGTTTCACGAGGCAAATATTTTTTGATATTTGAGCTCTCACGTGGTTTCCATTTCCATTCCGTTTTGATTATTTTGATGTGGCGGTTGCCGTTAGCTTTGCAGTGTAACTTATTATTCATCGGCAACTCTTGTATTTGGTTACTCGCGTCTAAATTTCTCGCTTTCTCTTTCCAAATTTTGATAAAATCCATATTTCGATTCTACGAAGCCTTCAGTTACGCGATATTAAAAGGTATGGAAAATCGATTATTTATTTAAGTTTCGTTATTGCAAAGTTTTCAATTTAATTTGAGCGTAAATACACACAACAGCGAAAGAATTGCATTGCTTTTTAATAAAAAATTTACGAGTTTATTTTGAAATTATTGGAAATATCGCATTTTGTAAATGGATAAAATACTAAACTTTAAAGTCAAGAGATAATAACTCTTTTTATCATGAAGCTTTTATGAAGATTCTAAGTAACACTAGTTATTACAAAGATTTAATGAATAATATAATAATCTTATAAATATATAATATAATCTAATAATCCAATAATATAATAATCTTATTTGTGTAATATGATTACATAAATGTCAGATATCTCAACACGCTTAATACAATATAATACTTTTCATGTTTATATTTTTGTATAACAGATGAATTCATAAAAGATGCATTCTACTATGTAAGTAGATGCGATGGATTATAAGTTTGCGTTTTCACTTTAGCTCTTTTAGCGGTCTCTTTTTTTTATCACGAAAAAGCTACGCGACAGATATATGAGTCGTGTTAAAATGCATAAATTCTAAGCTATGATATTATATCGGACAAGCTGTGCTTTCTCACCTGTACATTTCATTATTAAACTAGAATTCCTATATACATATATCGTCAACGTTCGCGCGCGCTGAAAACTTGGGAAACAGATTTAGTACGATGGGCAGAAAATTGCGTCTCATCCAATTTTCCGTACGTGTAACCGAACATAGAACGTTCGATCTATCCCAGCATGTCCGCGCACCAAAAATTTCATTTCGATTTTATTATTCGCTTTTTTAAACTCACAGGAGAGGGGAATGACATCAAAATCGATCTGCCTTGGGCCACGTTAAAACAGAGAACGAGGTATTTTTCAACAGTGAAACAGTTTCAATTTCAACATCAGTTCAGACGATTTGTGCGGCGCGACAGGTGTACTGTCTAAAACAACTGTTTATTGTACAACTTTGTCTATGTCTTTGTCTATCCAAGATCGTCGGTTCGATTGTCTAATGAGTTTTTGATTGAAAATGTTTCGCAAAGGGGCACATTATTATCGTTATTATTATAGATATCGCACCATGCGAATGTTTCCCTAAGCTTTCGATCCCTTTGAACACGGGGGAAATCAATTTTGTAGTTCTATTAACGTCCGTTAATTACCGATTAATCGGTTTACAGCTTCTGCAACGATTAATCGGTAAACAAGCGATACTGTTAATTAATTGTAAAAGGGATTTTGGAGCTTCTCTTTTCACCTAAACAGGTAAAATATCAATGGAAAAGACGTGACACCTAAAGTACGCATGCACAAAGTGCATTTACGTTGCATTTACGCCGCCGTTACCCTCGCAGTTGACTCGAATTCTTCAGCGGTCGCGCGCGAATTCTTTATGAGGACCTGCCGCTCGAGTTTATCGGATGACCTAGTGGCCCTTTGACCTCGAATGCCCGGCGTGCATACGACGTGATGCATTGCCGGCCTCGTAGAAGCTCGTGCAGCGTGCAGCCATCTAGGACGATCAACACTAACCTCTTCACATGAACTTTACACGACGAGAAAAGCTCGACTGGTACTTCCCTCTCTCTCCATCAGCAATAAATCTTGACATTCTGAAATAATAATAGCGGAATAATTAAAGCCTACACTTACTTTGCCATGCATAATTGATTGAGTCAATTATTTTCCTCACAAAAATTTTAGAAGGTTCGCTTGAAAAGATATTAATAATATCTTAAACTAGAGAAACCATTCTTTTGGATATTTAAAAAATCGAATGTCAACGATATAATTTTAGATTGATTTCTGGAAAGCTGTATAAGTAATTGTGTTAACTGAACTAAACTTAGGTTTTTATAAGCTTGCTATTACTGCCTGAATGATTAAACGTCAGAAGAAGCTTTACTGTTTTTATAAGATATTTCTAACAATATATTATATTTTTTCCTGAGAAAGACTGAAGGTTTAATGAAATATTCTATCAAGTTTCTATGAAATTTTGTAAAAAATTCTTTCCTATAAAATTTTTAAAGTTTTATTTCAAAAATATGCTTTCTTGATGTGTCTTTTTATATGACTGTCGTCTTGATGTTTTTCAGAATTTCCAATATCTTATTTTATAATAAGATATTGGAAATTCTGAAAAACATCAAGACGACAGTCATAAAAAGTTTTCTGAAAATTTGTTTATCGTAATATTCAATTATGTGTTTAAATAGTAAATACAAATATTAAATCGGATCAAAAATTTTCTATACAATTCTTAATAAAGATTTCGTTAATTAATCATTTTCTGCTGCTAATATTTTTCTTACGAGTATCAAATGTTCTTATATTAAATTATTGAGATGTAAACAAATTTATTTTTGTTTAGAGATTGATCTGATAAGTGTCCAGAATCGTACTTTTTTTAAACGCTTGATAATCGTTCATCGCAATGCATTTTACTTTTAATCGCATCCTTCCGCGAGCGGGGCCCGCTTCGGCATGACGTTTAATCTGACGAAATTGCCACTTTGTCCGTTCGTAATGAGTTCTCACGTCGCGACGGGGCATTATGATCNGGCGGCGGCGGCGGCGACGACGGCCAAAAGAAGAGAGATAAAGAATGCCGAGAGCGAGACGAATTAAGTTCTCAACTCCATTCAAACATCACTTCCGCCCCGATGATCTCATCGCGCTCCTCCTACGGTTCGATCGGCGCGCACGTTATTATAAGGAGTCATTCCTCTTTTCTCTCCCTCGGAGTCCTTCCCCTCTCTTTTCTCATTGAGACCCACAGCCGCGTTACACTAATCATTAACGCGTTTTTCGCGACGTAGTCGACGATATCAAGCAAGTAGGAAATGAATAATCGTGACGGAGGGTCGCGCGGGGAGACGCACTGGTAGTAGCGGTCGGAGCGTTTCCAGTGGAAACCGAGTGGTACGATAACTCTTCTAGACTGAATCGAACGTTCGATAATTCTTCCGGATGACCGGGCGATCAATCAGTGCAAAATATAGGCGGTCCATAGCTCAAGCGTTATCGATATCATGAGAAAAGACGTGTTATTGACCTCCACCTACCGCCTCGTTTCTCAAACGTTACCATTACTGGCCAACATTATTCCGCATACATCGATGTCGGTCAGTGACATTATATTATGTTAAACATATCGGTAATATTTATATCACGCAAGCCACGTTCTTTTATCCGTAAGAATAACATTAATTTAGAATTTAAAAATTAATTTATAGTTTAAAAATCTACACTGAGAGAAATGTTTGGTAAAATCAACCAAAGTTCGGTTGAATAGTGATTAAATGAATTTTATAATGATAGTTACTAAATATATAGTTGTTTTGACCAAACAATTTGTAGCTTTAACCAAATACTTACTTTCATATAACAAATTACAAAAAGTTTTTATTAAATGTAACTAAGTTCTTGCTACTAGTAACCATAAAATTCATTTGATCACTATTCTACCAAACGATTTCTCTCAGTGTATAAGAAACACTTTTAGTTCCCCTTTTAGTTCATAATTAAAAAGAAACATTTTTTTTGTAAACTGTTATAATTTAGGATGAGTGAAAGAGGGAGGAGGAGCTTTATTTTATATTTCATATTTTCTTTTCCCGAATCAAGATGTCTGAAACATGTAATATTATATGACACATTGATCGTTTGGTAAGATCAAAGTTTGGTTGAATAGTGGTTAAATGAATTTCGTAGTTACAGTTTATCAAAAACTTAGTTACATTTAACAAAACTTTTTGTAATTTGTTGTATGAAAATAATTATTTGGTTAAGGCTATAAATTGTTTGATCAAAACAACTATATATTTAGTAATTATAACTATAAAATTCATTTGATCACTATTCAACCAAACTCTGGTTGATTTTATCAAATATTCCTCTCAGTGCATTATATTTCCAAATATAGTTAACTTTTTTAATCCATTTTCATCTCTCTTGTTATATTCTTGTTCTTAATTTTTTAAATCAGTTTCTCGAATCTTTCTACGTATACTTATTTTTGTTTAACGTCCTCACGCTGATGAATTTAGTTTAAGCAATCGTTGCGCTTGACGCGTAAGTTGCTTTTGCAGAATTCGCAGGATTGCATTGTCGACCAGTTTGCATGTAGTCTCGGTGGAATGCACTCTTTTCCGCACCGAGGATACCACATCATGGGCGTATGAAACGGTACCTCTGCCACCGCGCGCCGCACCATACTATTAATATCAAGGGGTATATTTAGATTTCAATGGGGAAGAGGACGCGAGACTACGAATCGCTCGTCCGATATGTCGTCTGCAAAGCGCAACCACTTGGGCGAATTGCAATGAAAGCGTCCTCGTCTGAGGCCACGCCTTTTTGCGCATTATCTAAATCAAAGAAAAATTAATATCGATAATTCGCCCTCACGTTCTTGATAGATCGGCAGCACATCCACTTCTCTATAAGATTTCAACACTTTCAGTTATCTAGGAAACAGCGTTTGTTTGTACAATCGATAATAATTTATAAATTCACTTTCTGTGTCACGCAGCTCCATTTTAAACTGGAGACGTAACGTTCCAGTCCAAACTTCTCGAAAAGAATTTCAAAGGTATCGATCTTAATTCTGTGGAAGAAAAAACGTTTACTTGTATATCACTGTTTCTGCAGCCGTGCAGGTGCAATATTGTTTCACCCGCGGAGCATTAATTTCTAAGCGCGATGTCTCGCCGCGGATTTACGGGCGCCCAGTGGATCGTATTATTTCTGGAGCACGAAGCGCCGCGAACGGAATGCACTTTCTGGTTCATATTTATAATTATCACGACGACGCGCGACGGTTTCCGCGCGCGCTCTATGCTGTGTGTGCATTCGCGGCGTCTGCCGCGACATCCTGTTTCTTGTCTCTCCCGCATTCGTTTTTCTCGTGTGCGTGCGAGAAACCCCAAGATTCAACACGTGACTGGCAAACGCTCCGCGACTTCACGGATGCACCCTGCGCGGCACGTCGTCGTGGCCAAAGTCCCGGAGACATGCGGCAACGCTCCCCTGGAAAAAGCTTCTCAGAATAATAAGTACGCGTCTATGGTTTTCTGGTAAATCCTTAAAATATTTAAGGATTTATCCGACATTCCATGAATACGCGAAAGAACCGAAAGGGGCCCTCGGTACGCCGTCGAACTTCCATTCAACAGAGATCGCTATAGATGGATCCCTCGTGACCCGAATTTTCTAAAAAGGAAATTACATTACTTGAAATGGAGACCATTAGTTCTTTTGGTATATTTTTCGGGCTCGAAGTGCAAACATGTAACATCGAGAGAGACGATCGGAAAGAGAAATCTTTTTCTGTCTTTCAGATTTATTTGTCGCAAACTCGCAACATCCAGCTCTTCTAAGAATTTTTCAGTTCTCTTTCTTCCTTAAGAGGAAGTATCTTGTTTTCTGCGTAACTTGTTCGGGGAATATCTCGTTCTCAAAGAGAGGTCGACGACACGCGTTAGCTTATATAGAGAGACGTTCGGTTTAAAGGTCCATTAGATGTCCGGATGCAATATCGTTGCGACAGGTGACACACTGGATCGTAAGACGCAGATGGCGTATATTAGGGACACGCCACCCGGTATATCGTCACAAAATGGAAACACGGATAAAACACGTTTCGTTTCGATCGATCAAAAAGAGAGATAATATTATTCCACCTGAACATTCGAAAATATATGTTGTAAACGTATCGAATTATATGTAAATAAACAAATTACATGTTCCACATATGCGCAATGTGTGTAAACTATTGCAAGTCATATTTTTCATATTTAAATCGAGATGGAAAATTTGCTATATTGAATTAAATTGCTATATTGAACTAATTATGACCTTATTATATATCATTGTCTTAATTATCGCCAGTGAATTTTAGGTCGTGCATTTAGGATGAAATTTAACGATTACGTCAGTGACAGATTTAACGTGGACGCGACTAACAAATACGAGTTTGAATTGCTTTTCCTGTCGCACGTGCTGGCCGGTATCATTCCTTCTAATGTGTGTTGCGGAAAGTTTCACGATAATTACAATAGTTTGACACGTTATACCGTAACCTGTTTTCTGTTCCGACTGTGGACAAAGAGAGAGAGAGAGAGAGAGAGAGAGAGAGAGAGAGAGAGAGAGAGAGAGTGTTACGAGATGGAAAATCCATTTACGATCCAAGCTTTGGCTTAGGGTAAGCCCCAGATCGCCCCCCTTTCCCCCCATGATTTTGGTACTTCGATAACCCAGTCGTACCAGCCGCCGGCGATCCTCGATCGATTTTCCTGGTATCTCCCGACACAAGGGATTAGGTCAGGGACCAGAGAAACGGGTTAGAGCACGGCGAATCGGATGCTAGCACGGCCATCCGAGTGATGAGATGATTGGCTCGCTGATGAAACCTGATAGAGCTGCCTGCTGCTTGGCCGGTCTGGCTTGGCGGATTATGTTCTCTCGTGCGAGAGAGCACGCTGGATCACAGCCACCCTGATCTCATCCACTTCCGCCTCGGACACCTATTCTGCTCCGCGGCCTTTCGACGTTTCGGAACGATCTATTGCTAGAAATTCGAAGATTCGCTTTCAAAGGACTTTGGAAATTGGAAATACTATAATTTCGGCAGTAGCCCAATTTTCATCACTTGTGATAATACGAGGGAATGTCAATTCAAGCTAAGAAAAACGAGCTTAAGAGCCGTGCTGGGTGTTGAGCGCAAAAACAAAAACCGACACAAAGTAAAACAAACGTTTCGACTTTTAATAATGGTCTTCTTCAATGTATACAAATCATGGAATCTATAAAAACAAACAAATAAATTAAACAACTTATCGCAGTTTAAACGCATCAAGCTAAACAATATTTAAAATCTTACTGAGATTGTATCTGCGAAATCCGCTTACATAATCAAAAAATCGTCAAAAAAATAATAAATTCACGGATACATGATATGTCCGAACGTCTCAATCTGAGCGGTGGTCTCAAGGAACGTGCAAAGCGACATCGTTGTCGGAACGTTACTCTAATGGAGCAATATAAAATGCAACATAAATCGATAGGTAAAACTTTAATAAAGATGACGAGGAAATGTATTTTTTTATTTTTCAGTTGTCACACACAAACACGCTTTCTATGTGTATTTTTCTAATACTGTACTATATCAGCTCTAGCTATTGAAAAAAATCTTGCTTCGATTAAATTTTTATTAAAGAGAATAGATTGTAATAAGTTTAAATTTAGAAATGTATTTTGCAACATTCTGTCCTTTTAAAGAAGATTCTATGCATCTTTAAATATGCATTTTAATATGTATTAGTACACATTTGTGTTTCTTCTTTTGGACGGATATTCATAGATGTGTACATCTGACCATAAATTAAATAATTTATAAGTATCCATAAATCGAGCCAGGGCATTGTCTGCCGCGAGCGGATATCGAAGAAGGAAGAGAAAGCAACAAATTGCATCTAGTTGAAAACTCGTTTGGCCATCTCTCTTGACTTTCCACGACGAGCAGCCGGTCTCGAGAAAAATGACACTCTTATCTGAAAAATGGCCGGCCATAAACAATCCCGCGAATCGGTGTACGAAAGCGGGCGGGCCGCTGCTTTCGTATAGCACACGTCTTGGTATCGCTCTTTAACCTGTCGACAAAGTACCGAGTGATAAAACTCGGGAAAAATCGTGACTTCGGTAGAAAAATTACATGAGCATAAAAAGTTTCGTTCTGTCCTCGCGTAGATAAGATAATATTCAATTACCAGCGAATATTTGCGTATCACGTGTTCGCGTGTCATTGAATATTATTTCTTTTGTTAAAACACATTAAATTCTGTGGCCTCTATTTTTAATCGTAACACGATAATTCACGAATTTTTCAGACACAAGAGAGAGAGACAATGAGTAAACGTTTACTTATCTTATCTATGTGAGATAATAGAAGATACAAAGACGTATCGCTGTATAAATAGTGACGAAGAGTTTATTGTTCTTTGTCTGGAAAATTACGAAATATTAAGATCATCTATGATTCATAGATATTCTCAGGTAAAGATATATTGATAAACAAGGTTCTTGATAAGTAAAGTTCCTTATAGGAAAAACTTTAAAGAATCCTTCTAAGAATCTTACAGGAAGAAAATGAGAAGAAAGTGTACGAGAGAGATATCAATTTTCTGTAAAGTTTAAAGTAAAATTTTTTTTATTTGTATTACTTATCAGCTGATTAATATTGTTAATGTTAAATTACTCGGTAATTCTCTTAGCAAATTGAATTTTAAATCGCATCAACATTTAGCTCTAAATTAATTGAAAAGTAAGTCCCATTATTCATTTACGCTTCTGACATTTAATTTGTCGGGGCGCTTTAATTTTCAACGTTAAATAGCGCGATAATTAGGTCTTAGATTAAATTCGCGCTGAGGGAAAAAATCGACTACGAATTACTAGGAAGAGTGCGCGAATAGTCTTTATAAATTTATACCTCGGTTGAGACTCGCCGGAGAATACGGAGAGAGAATGCGAGCGCGAGGCGCGAAATTAGGAAAATTAATTATCGCCATAGAGAGACGTATTCCACCCACGATCCTTTCGCGCAGATACTTTTTCCGTCATACCCGGTCATCTTTGTCGTTCGTTTCCGTGGTTCGCCGAACGAAGTTTTCTCTTGGTTTTACCGTCCGTAGAAGCGGAGAACGGCGGCCGTTTAGACGTCAACAGCTGCGTCGCAGCCCGCCCCGGCTGCTAGTCAGCTCTATTTGTTCCTCTTACATTCTTCATGAAATAGTTTGGTCTCGCCGTGGATATACACTGACTGTGCGCGCCCCGAGAGGGATTAAGAATATCTTTCGGCTTTCTCGTTGGACGTTCTGAGGCGAATCGGTGTTGGTTCGCGGCTGCATTAGTCCCAGGGTGCTCTCCCTTCGAGTGAAGCACCACTGTGGGTCGTTTGATAAAAGGGACGAGTACGCCGTGACGACCCCTGAACTCGGAAGCGTATTCGAGGAGCGAGCGAGAGGTTGCGTCCAGAGAAAACTACTTGAATCGTAAAATTCTTCGAGATAAGACAACGATGGTATAGGATACTTTAAACATGAGAGATTTAGATAGGAGAAATCGATGTGCTCCGTGAACTTTACGAGTAAGTACTTTGCGAATTGGAATACGCTCTCTTCGGACACCAGCCCGGGTTATCTGAAGCGAAAGATACTTGTCCGAGAGCAGCCGCAGAGAGATCTGATTGTTGGACCTACGTGATACTTTATCGCCCATTCAGACTAGTTGATTGCAGAAACAAAGAGAAATATTCCGTGTTTCTACGTGAGCTTTTCTATTACCTGAGTCATGTAAATCGATAATGGATTGACACAGGAAATATAATCAGAGAATATACGAGGCATATTTGAAAAAAGTAAATCGTTAAAAAGACTGAAATGTGTCAACGAATAATTTGATAACATATTTTTAATAATAGAATTTTTAATAATAAGATAATTCTTAATAATTTGATAAGAATTAAATTGTTATGACATATTAAAGAGGAATTTCT
>QKQZ01009429.1:0-19996 GCA_003595255.1 Solenopsis fugax | reverse complement strand
CGTCGCGTCGCGGTTACTGTTCTCTCGGTACTCGTTGGGATTGCGTGCCCTTTGATGTCGCAACGCAGGGCAGCACAACGTTCTCTTCCGGCGTACGAAAATCATTTTGGGACACCGTCGCGCGCGGCACGAGATTTAATTTGCGCCGGCAACGGTCGCGCTTTAAATCCCCATCTGGCTGCGATACAAAGCTGACAGTAATATGCAGAAAAAATTGCCACGTTTACGGGCAATGTAAAAGAAAAAAAAAAAAAAAGAGATTGCCGGAGATAGAGGGAGAAAGCGGGAGGAGAGTGAGGGAGAGAGACAGGGATGAGGAAAAAAAAAACATACGAGAACCTTTATTCCGCGCAGCAACGGTCAATTTCGTTACAGGACTAGCAATTTCGTGCCGATAGATACGAGAACTTAACAGTTACGTTCACGTAAATCTGTTTACCAATCTATTGTGCCGGCCGGATTCCGGCCGAGCGAGCGAGCGAGCGAGACAGAGAGAGAGAGAGAGAGAGAGAGAGGGCCGAGTTCCTCTAATCTACGAAAACCATTTTGGCGCGCTACCGCGGGATGAAATTTAATTCTTGTGCATGTGCCCATGCCTGCCGCATGCGGGCGCGCACGAGATGCACGACGCTGATGTGACGAAGGGACGCTGCTCACGGATCGATAGCCCACCGCGTAGCTATTATGCAGATGTAATTTGGCCGGCAAACACACTACCGGGTCCTATTCCCATCCGACTGGCAGCGACTGCCATTCTTCTTCCGTCCATTTCCACGTCCCTCTTCTTCCCTGCGATTAATCTGGTCTTCGCTGTCGCTCGTCGATCAATACCGAATTAATTCCTAAAATGTCAATCGCTCTTTATGCAAGTGCTCCGTCCACGCAGATTCTGGATTCGTGTCGTATGATTTTTCCGAGCAACGGCGAAAAGTGCTCGCTGCTCTTTGTACTCTCCGCGAGAATCGGTCGTTCTTAGTAGAACGCGTTAATCACAAGTAGCATGTATGTACCTCGCCTCGACGAACGAGAATGAATCTCGGTTATGACGCGCGAGAGACTGCAATTCTATTCCCTTGTCAATGGAGGACCCTAAACCTCCGGTGACGGCATCACTTAGCGGATAATCGTCGGAGAGGGACGAAGGGACGAAGGATGATCACCGTAATTGCAGGCGCCCTGACCATAATTAGAACGCGCTACTGCGCATGACATCGATCAAGCTCCCACCGGAGTCAGGATAGCGTGCTATCAATAACTATCAATTCGCACTAGCTGTAGCGAGGTAGGGCCCCTTATAGACGAGCGGTTGTGCAAAACGAGAGAAGGAAAGGGAGACATCCATCATTTTCGAGAACCTGTCTAACCTTACGTCGCTCGAGGCACTTGCCCTGGGTCAAAACGGATAAAGAGGCGATAAAGAAGCGTAACCCGTGTCAGCAACGTCAGTCCTTCGTCTTTCATTGCTTTCCAGAAGATCATGGAAACTCCATTAACCCAACAGCGATCCGATAAAACGTAAAAGCGATCCAACTATTCTCTCCATCCGGTTGTACGCCGAATTTACATCACGCGTAAGTAACTTACGTATGCAGATATATGCGAGAATGCATTTGTAGCCGGTAGCCGGTTAAAGTCAGAAGAAATCAATTTGTAACGGGAGGAAAAGAAGCGCACGCCTGGGGTAGTTTGCAATTGTATTTTTAGCGAATCGATCTCATCGATCCCCCGCAAGCTCCGTGTTCTCTCCTGTCAAACGCGACGCGGGCGCCCACCATCCGCGAGAATAATTAATCATTCAATTATTAGATGATCGAGCGCTCTAACGAAAAGGATTGCACGAGATAGGATTTTTCTTTGACGAAACGAATTAACAGCAATTACATTACACGGTCTTCAACCACATCGTAGCTCGCCCTTTGAGTTATTGCCCTGTGGCAACTTTCGCCACGTTTCATGGCCGTTCAAACATTCTACGAAACTGCTCGCTCACAAGCAACTTTTATTGCTTCGTTCAGGATTGAAACGGAGTTTACGATCGTGCAATGACAATCAGCTTTCCTCGCCACTTTCGCTCACGACCCTCAGTTTTTTTTTCGACTCGCCGAGAAGTTAAAAGCTTTCTCAAGTACAATAGCTCGGGCGAATATCTGGCACGTGTATCGAAACGAGCTCGATGACGCTCTATCCGTATCTTTATCGGTGCGCACGTGTACGTGCCGACGACGTGTAAAAATTTCACGCACAATTATCGTGAGTACGCGGGCACACGCATGTACACACGTATATATACCTTGTAAATATATTCGAATACACTACGCTTTGAAATATCTACGCGTAGAATTGTACATAGCTACATTACATTTCCAGCTAATGGAAGTGGTAAATTGGAATGAGATAGAAGCGCGGAGCGGAGGGCTAAAGCATTCCTGATATTTCTGGAGCCCGAAACGCGATGGCTGGGCCGGTTATTCCTGATAATCGACCGAATTTCAGCCGCCGCGGCAAATGTATTAATCCGCGATCGCGCTACATGGCGATTCGCCTTTTACGCAACGCACGGGAATTCGGCGAATGTCGTACATAACTTTCAGAATCTCCACCAATTTCGATAATGATGTTTGGTATTCGCTGCTCGCCAATTCATCGAGGTTTACCTTTCGCGAGACGAGTAGCGTACACGTATGCGCGTTATTGCGTGTCATTGTGTGAGTTAAATCAATGTCTGTTGCAAGAATTTTCTGCATTATATCACAAAAATAATAATAATAAATATAAAATAATAATTGAAGGGTTTTCTAAAAAAATCAAACCAATCCAAAAAGTTAAATTTTCAGAAAACAAAAAACTTTATATCATAATAAGAAAAGGTCAAATATATCGAGCAGACAAACGATGTTATTTGTATATAATTAATAGTTTATTCAATTACAGGGACGTTTCGGTTTTACTTAATCAGCCAAAATTTAAACAATTTCCAAATTTACCTCTACATTATTATAATCAATATACAGTTGAACAGACTTGATCAATAAAGTTTAAACAATTCTTGAATTTGCCTCTACAATATTTGAATGACATAGTCAATATAAAAGGTATAATTAAAGTAAAAACTTTATCTTTAAATCTTCATTGTATAAATATGATAATTTTTCTCCGGATATACGTACAATGGGTACAAGAACAAAGTGTGTTCTAGACTTTGATTAATATTTTGTGAGGGAGAACCTATTAAAAGAAGATAAAAAAACCTTTGAACTTGTTTAGTTCTTGCGGAAAATTTCCCATTTTCCCATTGTTTGATTCATATTGTCCACATAATAATTGTCCACAATGTGATACTGGTAAAGAATTTGGCACTATAGTTCATATTAAAAAAAAGTGATCTTGTTTGTTTTTTGTAGAAAACTCCTTTCAATTATTTTTCCTATTTTTAATGAATGTATTTAAAAAATGTAATGTTTATGACATTCTAAAAAATAAAATAAAAGTATTCGAATATATTTACAAAGATATTCGTGTGATCTTATTTCAATCTATAAATGAATGTAATTGTGTATCAGATAGCAATCGATGTACTTTAATTCGTGTATCGTACAGTGCGATAGGACGAAGCTTGAACAAAAGCTAATCAACGATATATCAAATGGGGAATCAAGGTAAATCAAATCGCGATAACCCGGTCGCACACCGTTCTCAAGATGGTAGATACTAAAGCTTCCTCGGAGACAGTGTTTCAAAGGATGTCCCACGATAGCGGTTTACAATTTCGCCCGTCTATATAATTATCGGTCAAGACAATCTTTATAGCCGGATCGTAAAGCTTAAAACGACCCGAAAGCTCGCCTCGAATTAATACAGGGTATCTGCTGCGACTGCCGGCCGCAGGAAGTCTCGAAATTACGAAGAGGGTAGCGAGTGGTAACAGGGGGAGGAAGGCAAAAGAGAAGGGATGAGGGAAAGAGAGGGTATCTTTTACAACGTGTGCGTAGAGCGTAGGGGCCGCTGACCAGTGCCCGATCATCCTAAAACCTCTTCGCGCGCGCTTTTGTTCGCCGACGTACGATAATTATCGTCGCGACCATAACGACGCTTAACGACATTTAACAACTAACCCGTTGTAACTACATCGTTGGCGTGTAATGAAACGCGTTCTCCGCCGTGCCTCCGTGACTCACGCTACGACCGTGGGTGCCGCAGTTTAAAACAAGAAAGTTAAAAGCGCTTCGCCAGCTCTCATCGGCGACCATTAACTTCACGTCGACACAGACCGAGGGGATCAGATTGGCCTTCACGATGGCTCTCAAAATTTTTGCGAAACTTTCTTTTCATGTAACGGTGCGAAAAGTCAAAGTTGAACGTCGAGATTCGTGCTCGACACGTAAAAGTTACCGCGACAATGGGGGGGGAGGGAGAGAGAGAGAGAGTTCACGAAACGGCTGCGAGTTCGGGCTTTGGTTCAAGAGTACACGAGAAGATAACGCGAAAGCCGGCCTCATATCGCGGCGTTATATCCTCTCTGCAAACCAGAAGCCACATGGCGCCGACGCACGCGTTTGACCACAGCCCCCATCGAGTTATCCGAAGTCGAGGATATTTTCGATCCTCTTGAGAGTACCGCAAACTTCGGGCCGGGTTCACCTTCGAGTCGAGAGCCAAGATGCGTATCCCGACGCGAAGATCAGCGGACGCGACGATCGTTTCGCAGAGCCTGGGCAATTTAATCTTCGTAGACACGGGACGAACGATAAATTCGCTCGCGCGCCGCTCGCCTAGCTGCCGGTGCTCATCGAAAAGATGAGCGGGTATGTGCGCGGCATTAGCTGAAATTACCATTCGGCAACTGCGAAACTGCCGAGTGGCTGCACCGCGCTGGAACTTGTCGCGTCGGATCCGAGCGAGCTAAAGCAGGGATTCGCAGGGAGGCGGTCTTATTAGGTTACAGTTACAGAGCAAGGACGCGGATGTAGCGCGAAAGGGGACGCGCGCAAAATATTCCTCGAGATTAACGCCTCTCCCGGATACCACTGTAATCCGGTATATGCCAGCGGAGTAAGTCGCGGAGCGCCGACAAAAATGAAGAAGAAGCGTTTGCGTTGATGCCAAAACTTGCATTAGCACGCTATCCATGGATTATCTGGCTTCGCGTAACGCCGAGGAGGCAAATCGTGTGTACGATGGCTAAATCTTGGAAAAGAATGCGCAGCTTCATTTTATTCGGCACATCTCCTCTCGGGGCTCTCGCCTCAAAATCGAACATCCAATAAACAGTATTCCTCTTTTGAAGATTTCTTTTGGAATTCATGGAAAAGCTCGACAAGTCTCTTTACGTGCGAATTGCAAAATATTCTCTTCAAATTTATTTCTTATCGCACCTTTTCTAAAAAAGAAAGAAAAAAAAAACAAAAAACGCGAATAACCATTTTTATGAAGAGTCACAAAGCACTGAAGTGATAATGTAAAAACAGAGAACATATCTAAATTAATAAAAAGATTTATTCGCAAAATGCCGATGCAATTAAATGCAATCAGCTCTAAAAATGATATAATCAGCCCGTTTCGCTTAATATAGATTATAATCGAATTTATCATTCCTCATTTACCTACGAGCACGTAATACAGTCCTTTTCACATTTAATTTGAGTGTAATTTATATTACAATATTTTATCACGTTTAAAGCTAGATTTACGCTACAGTACTATGTATTACTAAAGAATAATCCACATTATAAAAAAGATACTCTCTCTTTACGTAATACAATACCAAAGCGTGGTGTATAATGGTCGATCAGGCATGAATTGCATGGTGTTTTATGCATTATAAAGGCATTCTACCGCGTATAATGGCAGCAATGTATTAATACCTCGGTTACCTACCTCTCATACGTATTATAATGAAAAGCTGAAACGGATTACGTGTGTGTGGGTGCGTGCGTGTGTTTAATGCTCCGCCTACGCTTAATTTTATATTACATAGAGGTACAGCCGCAGATATACCTTTTTTTGTGCACGCCATGCAATAAAAATTACGAGTTGCTCGCTCGATACTTTCTGCGTGCTGAATATGGTATTTCATCGTAAAGGCAAACACACATTGGCGGATGACCACGAAAAAGTTTTGATTCGCGCGGGGCGACAGGAGGGACCGAAAAAGGGAGACGATGGAAAGGGTCGCGCGCGCGGGGAAACACGGCGACGCGACGGTCGGAGATTTCGGCTTTGACGTCGGAGAGAGGCGTCGCGACGCTGTTTGCGCAGCACTTTCATTAGCCAGTCTCAAATTACTATAGTTCAAACACCTCGAGCGTCGCCGTCACTCGTTCGCATAGCAGAGGCGATTCCGTTTTGTCAGGGCAAATATCGATGCTAAACACAAGGCGAGTAGGAGAGAGAGAGAGAGAGAGAGAGAGAGAGAGAGAGAGAGAGAGAGAGATAAAGGAGGAGGTGGTACACGGAGAATGACGGGACGCTCCTTTTCCTCACCCTCCTGTTTCTTCATCTCCGCCGCCGCCGCCGCCGCGCCGTCACCAACCCCGGTCACGGCGACGTCGACCGAGCGAGTAAAAGTACAGGGGACTATCGATGTATGGCGAGGAATAACGGAGCGAGGGGGAGGATGAGGGGGTGATCCGAATGGACAGTCGGACGAACGGTACGCTATTATTGCTTCTGCGAAGATTGGTAGCCGGTAGGACGCGGCCGGTGGAAATATTACGTTTCGTGGTGGCGCGCAAAAACCCTGAGGACTGACTGAAAGAAGGGGGATAGGGGGGACAGGGGGTAGGTGGCGCGGGATGAGAGCGATGGTGACGTCTGGATTCGCGATGCGACGGCCCGTGCTCTACGTGTAGGCCCGCAGCTCCAACACATCCGCAGAAGAGACGAGATCGATATTTCCGATATAACGGTGAGTTTAGTAAAACAAAAAAAAAAGGGGGAAGAGAGAAAAAGAGAGAGGAAGAAGGAGAAACAGAGTAGGAAAGAGGGAGGGAGAACGGTTCGGTGGCCGAATCGCGGAACGCGTAATCTGTCCACGGCTATCAGGCGAATATCGATCGAATATAAATGGCGAAATTTTGTATCAGGTGCGGGCGTGCATACATCACGCGACACGCGGCGTGACAAGCGTGAACTTCACGGGCGGCCTCAGGTGCAACCAGAAATCATCTGACATTCGCAGCCAAACGCGCGACATTGATCTTCCCGCCACCATGGATCCGTTATAGGGGAGGGTTATCGAACGTTTCGAGGACAGTTTGCGCGGAAACATGTGTACGACAAATCCTTCGGGATTATAGGCCGCACGGGTTGAGGACCGACGCTGAAATATGTCCGCGCGCAAGAGATATAGCGAGAGAGCCTTTGAATTACGTATCTCCGTCTGAATATAATGATCCGAGAGCGATCGATCGAAAGGCGGGTCCTATGATGGTCTGACGGCAGTCGGGATTATTTACGAGAAAAACATTACGGAACTCGCGCACTAATGAGATGCTACTTAATTAACCTTTCGGCGTGTAAATTACGTACGGCAAAAAATTACCATAATTTCAGAAATACGCGCCCGCATTGTTTTAACGTCGCCGCGCGTTATTTATCGCGGAAGTAACGGATAAAGAGAATCATTAATCCTGTTCTGAAAATTGAGGTTGGCTGAATAAGCTGAAGTGCGATAAAGCTGCCCAAAAAAAAGTACGGTTGGCAGTGATCCAGACGTGTTTACTGCTGAAATTTGTCTTTGTGAGCTGGCTAGAGACGCGTTCACGTGGTAGACGCGCTATAATATGCAGAGTATTAAATTATGTATCGAACATGCGTCACCGATACATAATTTAATAAAATGATGAATGTAAAAATTCATAAAAAGTGTTGACACAAATTTATACGTGCATGGAAAAATCAATTTTGCTGAGGTATCTAAAAATTTAGCTAAAGTCAGATTTGAAAATAATTATAAAGAAAGTTCAAGAATGATAAGCAATGCTATAAAAAATTTTAACATTCCAATTTGAGCGTTCCACATAATTATTTTGATGGTCTAACAAATTTATTTTCAAATCTGTATCTAGCTAAATTTTTAGGTAATATAGTAAAAAAAAAAAACTATTCTTATCGTGTAATAAACTTCTTTTCATTGTTTCACACTCTTTTGGAGCTTTTAGATCGCAATTGCTATTCGTAAAAATAAATAAATAAAATTGCAACCTTTGCACGTGACAGTCTTCGTCACAATGAAGAGAAGACGATTGCGGTGATCCTGCCCCACAAAGCATAGTCTAGAGTGAGAACTACACGGTCTATGTATGCTAAATAATGTGTCGACGAGAGTCCGACGACGGGCGACGAGAGGTGCGAGATCCTGCAATATTCACATGACCCCTTGCTACGTCGACCTCTCCGCTCGCCACAGCCTCTGACGAAGAGGAGATCTACTCTATCCTGGCGAAACACTTCATTTATCAAGCTCCGACGTCTCGTCGGGTTGCCTGGATTTAATTACGCGAAACAAGTCGCCGAAGGGGATACCCTCCGGCTCGTCTGGCATGCCGGGGCCGAGAAGAAGGACGTGATAAAATGCAAGTAAGAAAATATCGTTGGCACACCGCGTTAATGTCAAACGTTCAAGAGTAGAATTCCAGCAGTGCACGAGTATATCGCAGGCGTGATCACGTTTGATACAATTGTCAGTCTCGCGTATGTTTCCTCCTGAATATTTCACCAGAAACTTTTTTGCGTGATACGAACGCGTATTACAAGAACGAGTATCTCTTATATCTACGAGAGTTGTGAATGTACACGTGTAACGCTTTTGAATTAATTCCAAGGAGAATTGAAAGGAGATATATGGTATTCAGACATTTATCCGAATCTATCATTCACGTGGTCACAACTGTGGGACCGCGATTAAGCCGATTGAACAGTCATTGTAGCGTCGCTTGTACATCTGACGGTTGGTGTGTAACTCCTCCGCAAGGACAAGTAATTACCCAAGAGCGAGAACTTCGTCAGGAGTTGAAGCGGAATATGCTGAGACCGCGCGCGCAGTACGCGAGAACTACTCCGCATTGTGTCGTTGTGATTCGACGCCACTACAACGGCAAAACCGGGCACGATTTGTCACATTGTGTCGTGCGAGATAACGCTTATTCACGATATTAACGACCTGCCGCTATATTTCGTAGCGGCGAGCTTGCGTTAGGCGTTCGCGCCTTACTGCGGAATACAACACTTGCCAATTTTAGCATCTACAGCAAAAAGGATGGTTAACGATCAAAATTAATTAGATGCAAGAATACGACCGCGTAATCTGTTTCAAAGTGACAAATATGTCAGTTATCAACGTAAGTTTGACTTAAATTTCTAAATGACATTAATTATGAACAGTAAAATATAAAAAGGTTCAACAGATTTAAATGCAGATCTGAAAATAATTTTGTTGAACTGTTGAAATAATTATGAAGGATCATGAGCAATGCGACATAAAATTTTGACATTCTAGCTTCCAGTTTTAGCATTTTACATAATAATATTTTGATGATTTAACAAAAATTATTTTCAGATTTGCATCCAGCTAAATTTTTAGATACTTCAGCGAAACAATCGTGTACTTGATAAATATTCTTTTATAAAACTTTTTATGCGGCAAAAATTTGTTTAATATTACATATGAAACGTCGATACAATGGCGTATGAAAACTAAAAAAATATGATCTAAAAAGTGACAAGATTATTTGGAAAATTTTGTAATACTATTGTAGAAAATAACTTCCCTCCAAAAAAACAGTTTTGTTAAAATATCTAAAAATTTAGATGGATACAGATCTGAAAATAATTTTGTTAGGCCATCAAAATAATTTAATATCAAAATAATAAAAGCCATCAAAATAATAAAATATGTTGAACTTTCAAACTGTTTGCTAGAATGTCAACATTTTTTTGCAACATTGCTTATCATGCTTGAACATCCATAATTATTTTGACGATCGAAAATTATTTTCAGATCTATATCCAGTTAAATGTTTAGATATTTCAGCAAACTTGTGTAGATTGACTTATTCATCGTCGTTCTGCTATTGTTATACTGTTTGGGTAGTGGTTACAGAAATACATAGAAATTATTGGTAGAACTATTGTGTATTAAGCTCCGAATAGATTTAGTTTTAAGCTAAGCTGACTTGCGGATTTCCTCCTTCCTTCCTAAATTATCGCTATCTATGATATAAGACGAGAAAGGAAATTTACTCAATCAAAGTTAGTGTCGAATGGCGTTGCTGACACGTTCCTAATTCATCTCTGTTACAAGCGTGGGCGTATATGATTGCCTCGCGTACATTCGAATTCAATCGAGTCGGCTGGAAAATGAAATTTTGGCGACGAGACTTCAGGGATCCGGGATATCCGAATGCCTTCGATTTCCGGCGTAGCCGACAGAATTCGCCGGTGCACAACGACGTTTCATTGTCGCCCGCGCAAGTACGCAATTAATTTCTGTCTGTGCTCGCCGCGGGGGAATGCAAATACGCGGGGAGATTTTGCAGGAGTAATTCGAAAGTGCCGCGGTATACCGCGCGCATTATGTTGCCTCTCCCAACTCTCTCGTCTCTTCCCCTTGCGGCCATCCATCCCTCTCTCTCTCTCTCTCTCTCTCTCGACCATCCCTCCACCCCTCTTAAATTCTCTCTCTCCCTCTCTCTCTGCTTCTATTTCCATCTCGTTCCAAATGTTCCACTCTCTTCCTCTGTCTCTCTCCTTCCACCTATGCACTCAACTCACGCTAGCTTTTCGGGGGCTGTTTACGCGCACGTTCACACGCGACGTGCGCGATGCGCGCGTTTAGCACGCGTGAGCGGCCGTATCTCCGCGTCGCGGACGCGTGCACACGAATACACATGCACGCTAGGCGCAGCGGATGAGGGAGCTCGAATGGTCCACGGGACACAAAGTTGTCGCCATCGATTCGCGTCGTGCATCCGGATAAACCCGCGGTCCTCTATATCGCTTTTTTGCATCTTGACAGTCGTTCCATCGTCCCTCGGTGTTTTGATTTTTTAATATGTACGCCACTTTATCGTGACGCGCATGGGTCGATCCGATAAAAAGTCTCGTGCCCGTCAAAATCGTTTCAAAAATCGCACGTTGCAAACGATTTCAGGGAAACGTTGCTACGCAATTTCAGCAAATTAAGAGAACCACCCTTTTTAGCCATTTATATATATTCTATACGTAAAATAAAACAGACAAACATTTGTGATTTGGAGAAAATAAAAAAAAAGGGGGAGAGAATGCTGGAACAATAGATTAAAAAGAAAGCAGATCTAAACGATCAATAATACGATGAATAATTTGGAAGACATAATGGAACAATTATTTTCCTGGCCGAAATCGAAGCCTTGGTCTGATCAAAATCCATGATAAAATAAAGCGGGTTCGTGCTCGCATTTAGCGTGTGCAATATTGACTGCGGCATACATAAAGGAAAACCTTATATCGAGGTACAAAGCTCTCCTTTTAGCGGGGCCTTGCGCAACGCACGCGGTAGCGTTTTGAGTTTCAATATTAATACCAGCACTTACTTGCTCGTAAGCGTCGCATTACCGTGGCGCTTTCGCGTCGCCCCCTTTAAAAAGCAATGATTCTTTTAAAAAAACAATACGCGGACCGTTTCCTTTCTTCTCGACGTTTCTCATTTCCTTGCCGATCCGCGTCACAAAGGAGCCATACTGTCGCGCGGTCGATCGTCGCGGGAATTTAAAGTCAACTCCGCGGCGACGTACGTACGTAACGGCGGCGTCAATGGGCGTCGACGCGACACGATTGACTCGATTGAAATTCATGGGGAAACGAATTCGTGGTTACGCGCCGTGAGAGAGATAAGGGACAATTCTCGAAATATACGCGACCCAGTTTCCCCAGAGGCGCGCGAGCAGGCTGCCTAGTATGCTCCGAAAGCCCTTTTACATTTCATATACCGCATGTATTCTCGATACGCCGTAATAACGCGGTCGTCATACACTCGCGCGTCCGTGAATTGTGCCACGCGCGGAGGTACATCGGCGGTATCTTCGCACGTCACTCTCCTCGCCTTTCGAATGCGCCATCGATTTTATGCCATTTCGATCAGACTCGCGCGATTACGTCACCTCTCGACTTCGAAATGGAATTATTCGCAACACCTGATCCCACCTCGCGAGATAGGGCAGAGTTTACACAGACAATTTCGTAGCAATTTAAAGAAAGAACAAAAGCATGTGTTTTGGAGGATGTGTAAAAAAAAAGAAATAAAAAAATTGCAATGAATCTAACAATTATTTCTTTAAACAATTGCCTGTCTTATTATACATAAAGTTAAGATTCTTATGAGATAAGCTCACTATTTCTTTTGGTCATCGCGTAGCAGTTAGAGTTGAATCTCGAGAAAGCAAATACTGTACGATAATATTGCTATTACCAAAATGTTGCTTCACCGAAATATATACAACAAACATTTTCATTTTAGAAGAATTTACATTTTACAATGATGCATATTAGCATTTCAGGGATAACTGCATAATATTGCATCCAACATAAATAATTCATGTCAGAATAAATAATCCATGATGCATAAATAAATAAATTGTTAGCTATCAACGATATATCACGAATATATTTGATAATATCAAATTTCATTAATCAATATAAATTTTATTTTCTTTTCGCAGATTTATTATTTATTATTCAGATAAAATGAATTTATGCTATTGCGTTTTCTACGTACATATTTGTACGTCTGTTCGAGAAAAATATATATACCGATTCTTGTTACGTATATCTTCATTTTTCACAATTTAGTTCCATACGAATAAACTTTATCTAATTAGTAAATGGTAAAACTAAATGGACGAGCGAGATAATTTGTCGTCGATGAACGTAACGACTAATGGCCTAATATCAATGAAAGAGCTCGACGATTAAAAGTACTTGGGATTTGAAGAGCATTAATCGTACACGAAACGGAGAAAATAATTTAATTTGAAAGTAAAAATGCGATCCCGCTTTGCAAGTCTGATGGTGGCCCATTGTTTCCGCGCGCCTCTAAGACTCCCCGTCTCGCTCCGCCATCGTGGAATGTGTCCGCGTCCTCTTTGTCCTCCCACTTTCCCGCTTTTGCCAACGTCTACCGTAGTCTCCTTTGTATAATCAAAACTCTCGAACAAATTTTCATATTGTTTGCGATTCAATTGGACAGGCAATTTCCGTGCTGGTCTCCGAAAATATCTCCTCTTCTGCGGCACCAGCCTCATTTTAAGCCACCCTTGGCCATTTTCCTCATTATCGCGTAACTATCTCGCGAGAGGATGTATACCTTGCGAAGGTAATGCCCCCGGGTGCGTCTTAGCCACTATTTATCTTAGCCATCGATGCTGCTTCATTATCCTCAATTCCAATCTCTATTTTATGCAGCAACAGACTCCCCGAGGCTCATCCTGAACCATCTAAGTTCGCGCAAAGCAAACTTAACGTTACACGATGCTGGGAAATCATATGTTAACAGAGAACGTTCGTTGATCTTAAGTACAAACCGAAACGGACTTCAGTGCGAAATTACATAAGCGTTGATATTACTTTTAAGCTTTTAACAAAGATTTCAAAATATGAAAGTGAAAACAGAACGTTACTATTAAATAGTAATAAAAATTTAACATTTTTTTTTTACTTTTAATAACTAACTTCGTTTAGTAGAAGATGCGTTTATATAAAGAATTAAAACGATTGTGAAATATATCTCTAGATAAAGTGCTAATCATCATTTCAAGTTTACGATGACGGTATAAACTCTTCCGGTGAAATATTGATAATAACTACTACTCATACTTTTTACGCAGCAAAAATATTACTGGCTATTTTTCACAGACATGATGCATGTCCTGAATTTTTCAATAAGCACTCATTACTCGTAGTGCTCGTACAATGTAGTCATAAATGTCCAGGGCGATAGAATCGCAAAAATTATAAAGGCACATAGAACGATTGCGCGATGTCGCTTTCAACGTTGCCAAGAAGCCTCGTCGCCTAATTGCGAGGGATGCCGTAACTCAGTTTTATGACTTGTCATGATTCATTACCGCGATAACATTCTCTGACGCAGCCGCCAGGGCTTTCAGTTAGTTTCCTAATTTTTTTATGTGTAATGTGCAAGCTTCCTTTATGCGAGGCGTGGCCTCGGTTCTCTTCGAGGAGACCTTTCCTTGATCCATTAGTCGAGTGGACGGTAGTGTGGCATGTTGTAGATTAACCCGATGTTAACTTGAAGAAGGACGTATTACAAATAAGGAAACGGACCAGAAAAGCGAGCCACATTGCTCGTATTTCCTGGACCCTTCTATGCCACTAGCAGCAGGCTGGACACGTCCCACCCCGACAGGGGGCAGAAGCAGAACCAGATTAGAACCCGACAATCAAGCCAATTATACACTCCGGTGACGCTGACCCAGCTTCTCTCCTAGCCCTCTGTGCCGCCTACTTCACCCTAGCTACTCCTCCCTTTCTTCTCTGGAATCTGGAAGGTTCTCCCGGCTCTTCTCTCTACGGCGACTCGCGCCGAAACCCTACCCGAGGAACTCATCAGATCTTCCGTAATCCCCGTGGTACGAGACCCGAACGAATTGCCCACGGAATTAAGCAGCTCGCACGAGACATTCAATACGTGTAAGACCGTACAAGCTGCAGAAGAGGATCTTTGGAAAGCACAGATAGTTTGCACCGTACACCACCGCAAAACGTTTCGCGCAATGTAATTCCGTTAAAGAGCAAAGACAAATTTAATTCTTTACACGGATATATTAATGTTCTCTTAAAGTTAACGATATCTCTATAATTATTTTCTGCTATAATTATTTTTCGATTGTTACGTATGACTGATAACTCTTTAGTTTATATTAGCAAGTAATCTGTGTGTATGCCATATTTCGTCAATATTCAATCTCAGAATAATTTAATTTCATTCATATGTCTTATTTGCTCTTCGATTTAATTTCTCCAATCAATTATTGATATTCTGCTTTCAAATTTAACACGGTATATTTCGATAAGTAAATCTTAAAGATTACGTAACTCTCTTCTCTCTCGCGACTTCGTGGATGAGAATAAATGTAAGTTTACCGAGCCTACCATAATATACATTTTATAAGGTCAGCACAATGCGAGCTGTTCTTTTAACTGCGGACGAGGACGCAGGGGTTAAGGGGTGTAGGCGAGAAAGGTGAAGAGAGCCGACGCTTAGCTCCTCGGAGAGAACCGTTCCCTCCGGGTCAGAGTGACGTAGCGAGATCGGCTAAGGTCCATATCTGAAGGAGCACGAGCCGAGCGGCAGATTGCAGCCCAGGTCTTTGGAGGATCATCAAATTAGCGGAAGAGTCTTTGAGGCGTCTCCTGGAGGTGGCCAACTTGGCTGGCTCGTCATAGCCTCTCTACCAGAATTATGCCCCCCGCGACCCTTTCACCCGAATGGAGTTACAAACTTCAGTCTTCCTACCAGAGATAGAAAGGGCTTCCTTCTTCTTTCCCTTTCACGCTCACTCTCTTTCTCTTTCTCACGTTCGACTTCCGTCTCCTTTGCTGCTGAGCGTGACGCTAATGTCGGTTGAATGCGACCAAAGAGAACTCTCTCTTTCTCTTTCTCCCTAGGGTTTCGGTACCCAAAACGACTGGACCGACAGCGCTTTCTGCACCGACTAGATATAAATGAACGAACTTCTAGACCCTACCGGGAAAAGACGTTAGAAGTGAGCAGTTTCAGCCGCGGATTACTCGCGTAAATACCTATCGTCGTAATGCTCACCTTCGTTACATATAAAAGTATCTCAAATTCACCGGATGTCCTTCTCAGAACGGATTCTTTGGAATATTTTAAATTTTAATACGAAAATGTCGGGGCTATAATAGTTTTTAAATTATTCAAGTTCATAAGTAGAGCTGACATTTCATGCGCATAATATGACAAATATTATACAATAGTAAAAATGTACCACGAATCCGGCTCCTTTCACAATAATGAAATTTTTATATAAATATACAATGATATTGTTATTAAAACTTATTTCTGTTTTTATATGAAACCAACTTGTACATTACATGTGCATAAAAGATATCGGAATATATTACAAAATATCAATTCAATAGCAAAATGTTACATGAATTGTTAAAATAAATTCACAACCATATTCATTTGTTGCGTAATAATAAACCTTTTTATAAAAAAGTAATTCTTTTCGTGTAAAAAATAGTTTATGCACCGATATTACGACAAAAATGTTTATAAAGCAAATGAATTTATTTTGACAACTCACACATGTAATATTTCGCAAACAATTAAACTGATATTTTGTGATATGTTCCAATATTAATTATGCATATATAATAAACAAGTAGGTTTCGAATAAAAACAGAAATAAGTTTCAATAAAAATATCATTGTATGTTTGTATAAAATTCTCTTGTTAGAGAAGCCGATTCATGATATCACTTTTACCACGTGTCAAAACACCATGTGCGCGAAATGTCAGCTTCACAAGTCGTGAACTTTAATTGTTAATAATTTAAAAATTATTACAGCTTTGACATTTTCATATAAAAATTTTCGTCTTGGAATATTCTAAAGAATTACTCTTAAAAAGACATTCGATGGTTTAAAACTTTCTCTGTACTCGTTTAACTAACAGACAAATTTTTATACAATTTGACTCGTAAATATTGTAGTTACCGAACATATTTTTCATTATAATTTCTGTAATAAAATATATGAATTCTAAAAGAATATGATTGATTTTGATTTTTAATTAATTTTTCTATTCTTAATAATAGTTCAGTAATTCTTTTGCCACTAAAAATTTAATTTCCGATTTCCAAGTTGAGTTTCTGCATTCTTTTAAAATAGAGCAAGAGTCAAGAAGAGAGGAATGATTTTCGTTTCGCGTCTAGACAGTGGTATTTAACGATTCTCCCACGTAGGTCGAACCGTATCATGGCCGAGCAAGAGAAGAATGTTTCGTGCGATGTTGAGCATAGGCGCGGGGGCGATCGATCGAGGCACGCAGCGGAACCGAACCGCGCGCACGAGGCGGATGCTGAAAGTGTCGTAAAGCGCAAAACCGCGAAAGCGCGCGCTTTGTGGTTCCATGTCGACGGAAAATCAACCGTATACGACCGGTGTTGCGCGATATGTATCGGATATTTTTAACTCAAGGTGGCAACACACTCTCTCACACATGCCTAACGCGATGCGCGCGCTCGAACTCACGGGACACACATGTAAAACGCGTAAATGTTTTATGGCCCGGCCCTTCGCCTCCCTCGCTGTAATGTACTACCAAACCCGTGTGCCACTGGCTTGGCCAGCGGAAACTGGGGCAGAAACACAAAGCCTGCCCACTGCCCGGTCGAGATATCGTCGACAATACCTGAACGCACTGGAGGAAGGACACTCTTTCCATGTCCTAGCGCGTAGAAGCGGACCGACCTATCGCTGATAAAACTCGCTGGAAAAGCACAGAATATTTTCCCGGCACTTGCCCGAACTCCTCTCGCGTGTTCACTCTAGTTTTATTTTGTTCGCCCGCGAGCGAGCGAGCGAGTGAGCAGGGAGGCTGTATAAAATCCGATAAGCCCGCGTGTAAATTACGTAACGAAAAAAGTTGGCTCGATATTGACTTGTACACGTCACAGGATCACGAGGCTCCATTGACCTCATTTCGATTGACAGTTGCGCTGTGCAATAGGTGAAATCCATTAAGTGAAATTAACAACTACAACAACGTCGTCCTTACCCATGGAAGATAGGAATTTTCAACATACACACATACACACGTATATTTGAGATAATATACTTGTAACTTCACGATAGTACCTTTATCTACACGATGACGTTTACTCACGGGGTAATTTTAGCCAAGTAAGCCGAGGGGAATTGAGAGCGGGCGAGTCGATCTTTGTCGGAAAACCTAAAATGAACGTGATGTCAGCCTGGCTGGCTGGGCCGGCGTAAATATTTATATTAGACACGTGCCGACGGAGCAATCGCGAAATGATTTAAGTAAATGGACGGTACATGGATGGAGACGGGGAAATCGGTCGGAAATATGGTAACGCCGGTGAGCAAAGAAAGTTAGCCCGGCTGATATTTCCGCCGAAATCTCGCCGATATTTCCTCCAATACTTCTGCTGTTTAAAGAGCGGCTGTCTGGAAATAGTAACGGCTAATGGTGCCTTGAGTGTTTGCACGATCTTCGACTATTTTTAGGTATTCGCAGCGCGAATTTCGTAGCTGCCTATACACATCCACATCCAACATACTGTGCGCCACATACCACCCAAGTGTATACAAGTTTTTCCTTTCGCGTTGCTCCGCGAAGAAGGATATTGCAACGTTTCGCCATCTCTCTCTTTCTCTCTCTCTCTCTCGATGAAATTCATTGTAATTATATCGTAATAATGCAAACATTTATTAGACGATTTCACTTCTCTCGTTGTAGAAACTTGCGAAACGAGCTTCCCTCCAAGTCAATTTAATTTCATTTACCTTAACCACCCTAATCCTTAGAAAAGTAACAAAGAGTCGCGCGCGGCTGCGCTCTCCTTTCTATTACCTCATGCTATCTTCGTGTCAGACACTCCCCTACTTCCTGCGGAACGGTTTACTACCCCACGGTATCGCAACGTGGAAATAAGTTCGACACCGGGACTGGCCACGAGGGGCGCGTCCTTGTTCGCCTTGGCAAACGGTAAGGGGGTTTGCTCGGTGCAATTCCTATTTCTCGCGTTTCCCGATGTTTTCCACGACCGCGTCGGGGCAAATAAAGTTTTCTCAATTTCCACGGGAGATCGAGCCGCCGCGCCGTGCGCACGCAAGTGGCGCACGAGAGGTGCGCTGCATCGTGCCATGCACGTTCACGTTCACCGTAAAAAGGTCGATCCGCGGTGAACGAGCTCTCTCTCTGTACCGAGCCACCGTCTACGACGACGACGACGGCGCGGCCGTGTCGTGATCTCGCGACGAAACGAGCTCTTCGCCTGATCAAACTTCTAAAACTGGGACATTATTTTTCCGCCGGGGGGACGCATTCAATTTCCGTTTCGCGCTCGTCCGCGCCTGTCTCTGTCGGGAACTCCGTCGAGGATGTCGTCAGTAATATTAGAAATCGCGACGATAGGTCGGGAAGAAAGGAAAACTAAAAAAAGACAAGTCCCCGTACAATCGTGTGCAACGGGATAAAGAGAGA
Organism: Solenopsis fugax; assembly: GCA_003595255.1. Classification (NCBI taxonomy): domain Eukaryota; kingdom Metazoa; phylum Arthropoda; class Insecta; order Hymenoptera; family Formicidae; genus Solenopsis; species Solenopsis fugax. The sequence continues at coordinate 747 of QKQZ01009429.1, read as the reverse complement.
GATGTTTCCGCGATGCACCTAGTTTTGTAATAATCTTCATGTTTTTGGATTCTCTCTTATCTCGCTGTGCGCTATTGGAAACGTTCTGGAAAAGCAGAACGTTATATATCGCGAAATTATTCCGTGCCACGGGAATAAACATCCATTTACACTAATGCGTATTTAAAATAAATAAAATTACTAATTTGCCGTAATAGCGCTAATTCTTTCACGCAATTACGTTTGCATCAACATAATTGTTTCGTAAAAAATAGAAATCGCGCTAGCATGAAAATACTTGGCTGAAAATATCGCTTTTACACTAATGCACATTGAAAATAAATAAAATTACCAATTTACAGTAATGGCGATAATTCTTTCACGCAATTAAGCTCGCATCAACATAATTGTTTCGGTATAAAAAATAGAAATCGCTCCAGAGAGCATGAAAGTACTTGGCTGAAAATATCATGTTGAACGATTTGTTTACCTGGGAAAATTAAAAGGCGCCGCGTACGCGTTCGCGAGCGAGAGCGAGAGCGAGTTTCCGCGACCAAAGGATCAAAGCGCCAAAGGTAAAATTGCGCGGACGATCCGGTCATCGAGATCCGACCCGATAGTACCGCCACCGTCACGCCGACGCTGTTTCAATTTTCCTATCCGGTCCGGTGGCAGAGTCGTTCCCTCCTTCTAATTACTAGCTCAGCCCGGTGTAATTACTCGCTACGCTCGCATCGGGCGCGCCGCGTCGGCGGAAAAGCGGCTGCG
>QKQZ01009425.1:0-10053 GCA_003595255.1 Solenopsis fugax | reverse complement strand
CAAAGTTTGTAAAAAATTTTGAGATTTGACACATCCCCATTTGAATCCGCATAACTTCGTAAATAATCTGTAAATCGTTTAATGAATTATCAATCTCAAAACTAGAGATTTTAAGCTTTAAAATGCCTTTTTGAACATTTTTTTACGATTATTTTTGATAAAGTTACACTCTCTTGAATTTCGCCTATTTTTGGGAGTCAGAATAGGTTATCCTTTAATTTTGTGGTCGAGTGTATTTTCATCATTATTATTTTTTATTCTTTCATTTTCTACTTTTTCATTATAATTTCTACATGCTTGTGGATCTTAAACATTATGATATAAATTAAAATGCTTCTTTAATAATTCAAAAATATCAAATTTTCTTTTCTGACAATCAGTTTCAACACATTTATAACATTTAACTTATTTATGTTTAAATTTAAAATGGATATGTAAAATTTTAATATTAAAAATTTATCTTTACATATAAAGCAAATCAGCATTTTTAAGTACAAAATACAGAAATACAAAGAAAATTAGTCATTTAATAAAGTAAATGAAAAGAAAAAAATCTGTTAATTGTTTATGTGGTGGCTCACACACGTTACACAAGAAGCGCCTCTCCAATGGCAGCCCGGCGTACACCAAGCGCCTGTCGAATGGCAGCCCGGCAAGCGCGACAGTAACGATCCGCGGCGCTAATTACCGCGCGAAGTGGCAGGTGGCTGCGGTTGTGAGTAATCACTCACATTTAAGATTTTGCGACCACGCTATAATATAATAAGTCGCGAAGCCGCGATAGTTTAGCATCCTTCCTGCGCTGTGTAAAGATCAATTACTCTACAACCGTATTTTGAGAATGTATTCTGCCTATAAGGGAAACGAGAATTTCTGAGCGTGGTGGAAGTAGACTGGTGTGTTCAGTTTGTGAGCGTCTCTCTCTAATTCTCTGTCCTCTCGCTTATTTTCTGACCGTTCAAAATACTGTGTACCAACCTTGTTTAACTGCGTAAAGTTGTCACAACTAAAGTGATTGTCTTCGTTGCACGCACGTCATTTGTATTCTATCGATTTCTTTTTATCGTATACGTAAATGTTCGTACGGTTGTCCTTATCGCATAATTATAATAAAATGTATATTGGATTTGACATAAAAAGCGAAGATGTCGATAATTTTGAAAAGAAAATATTAAGACCTATGTCCACGACTTTTCGGATCGAGAACTGTGTAATCAATCAGCTTGCCGCTTTTTCGTAAAAGATAAAAGTTAATTGACTACACACTTTTTGATCTGAAAACTCGGACCGATTTCTAGTATCGCGGACACAGGCCTTTAAATAAACTTTTTTATAATAATCAGAGAGTATCTGTTGTTATTACAATTTATAAGAGCTAGTTTTATAATCTCTAGAGGTTGTGACTAGTTCAGTATCAATCGTGATTGATTATTTCTGGTCAATTTTACTTAACGACAAATGCGATATGTAAGATAATAATAAAATATGTGAATGAAGGATAATAATAAAGAAAAAAATATAATAAAGGATAATAATAAACAACTTTTATTTATATGAAAGAAACTCTTTAATATACATTTCTAAACGACAAATGTGATTGATCAGTTCTAATACGAAAATCGGCTGGTTAAATTAATCAGAGTTAGCAAAAGAGGCCCTACATGAAGGATAATAAGAAAGAAAATTAATTTTAAGGATAATAAAAGATAATAAACAATTTTTGCTTATATAAAAGAAACTGTAATATATTTTCATGTATAATATATTATCAACAATCCTATATAAATCGATGCGTAACCATAATGTACAAGATTTATTTACAATTTGTTTACATTTATTTATCATTTACGTTACTTTTGTTTGCCAGAGCTGGAAATAATTTTTTTCTTTTTGGGTGGTCTCATTATGTTATTGCAATTCTCTATTATAAATCTGAAAGAACATAATTTGTTTAAAATATTAAAATATGCATTGACAGTGTATCTATTCTAAAGCTGTAGTTCGATTCGTGCTTACACCACTATTGGCTTCATTCTATTCTTGTTTATGTCTAATAAATAATAAAAATAGAATAATGCCAATAGCACTTTGAACGTGAATCGGACCGCGGCCTGTGTACTCGCATACTATATGTGTAAACATCTTATATGTATAAAAAAAGGATAATAGTAAGGTGTGACAAAGATGCAATCAAAGCAGTTGTAGCAACCTGATATCAAATATTTAGTTTCTCGCAGTTGGCAGTATTTTACCGAACGGTACCTCGACGCGCAAAAGGGGCGTGATTTCCGAGTTTTGCGCACACCATGTCTACTCCCACCACGATACAACTGTTTGAGTATATTTAAAATAAACGAGTTTGAAACTTGCGAATACAGACAGTTTGAACTGTTCGTGATGTATCACTTGCAATGCGCTCGTCTTTTCTCGGAACCATTATTGCTTTTGTACGTTCTCTAACCAAGGTGTGTAATAGGCACAGAGCTCCTGTAAGTGGAAGCGTTTAGCTAATAGTAAGAGAAAGAAAATGAGAGGACCATCTCTATCCTTGTCTAATATTGCGCTGAGTGGGGAGGCATCGTAGTGAAACTATAATCCTGATTGATCCTGATCTCCCCACTTAACTGCGAAAATCAACAGCGCATGCGCGATTGAACAAGGATGCTGATGGCCCTCTCGTTTTCTGTCTCTTTCTATTAGCTCACGCATTCGTGGCTGGCTCTTCCCCTCTATATGTATAATCTCTTTGTCTTTAACGCTTCTGCCGTGTGTTCGGTTGCTCACCGAATTTTTCGTCGCGTTACTTTCCCTCTCTTTGACAAATGGAAGCACGTTCGTCACGCCATCAACCCTGATTCGCGAGCGCTCTTTTTCCCCAAATGCTTTGGCCAAGTTTGAATCTAGATTACTTAATTTCTAATATTTTTAATAAACTTATTTATTTATTTATATTTGATAGGATGTCAAATTGATTGGGACTGATCGCGGTGCATGCCTAGTTCGATCCCGCGATCAGTCCTTAGCCCAGACGCCGGAAACAGTTGGGTTTTAGTGGGTATACCGGCCTGTGATAACGGCCGGGGACTCCCACATACCCCGCGTTACCTCCCCAGGTGCGCGGGGACCCATAAAGGGTTTCCCAACTATAAAAAAAAGGATGTCAAATTGAAAGAAGAGAAGAAAAAAGAGAAGATCTGAAATACTTAGCAGCTCTTTATATAAATCGCAGCTTCAGCAAAAACTTCCTGAGAAGAAATATTTTACTCAAGTTGACAAATAAAAAACCAAAATAAAAAAACCAAAAAAAACTAGAAAATCCACCTGAAAAAGTTTGGGAATGCCTAAACGTTAATTAAAACCTTTGCGTACTCTTACACGCCTAGATGTATAAGAATACGAAAACATTGCTTATGATTTTTTTGTTTGTACTCTGAAAAATGATTAATTTTGTTACACCATTGGTAAAGTTTATTAATTACAAATTATTAAATTTTGAAAATAAACAAATTTTGATTAACAAAACCATTAACTTTTTTTCTATTATACGTTAAGGCAAAACTTAAGTGCGTACTCTTATACTTACCTTAAATACTCTTGCAAATACAATTGTATTTGTACATTGAAAAGGACTATCAATAAAATTGCATTTTAAATCTCAAAATTAAATGCAATAAAAGTTCTTTTTAACAATATTTAACAAGAAAAATTTTAAATTCTTATGTAATAATAAGTACAAGTATCCAATCAAGACTTTAATTTGCGATCAGCGCACGTCTATTGAATAGATAATAAGGAACTAAAATAATGATAAAAGAAACGGCTGTATTCGTTACTGTAAAAATATAACGACGTTATCGTTACCGTTACAAACATAAAAAAGTAACGAAAACAGCGTTACAAGTAACTCATTACTTCTCTTTACAACTCTGTGAAAAATTTATTTCTAAATTAATTTAACAATTTTGAATTGTCGTGAAAAAAGTTTTAATATTAAAATTCTTTTCAGGATAATTTTTTTGACAAATTGTATAATCGAATCATTAATTTTTTAAAATTTTTTACATTTATTTTATTATATTTGATTTTTATTGTGAGTCTTTATTTACATTTTATTAGTAAAATAAAGATTGAAAATCAATTACTTTTCATATAAGAGAAAACATTAATCATTTATAGGTATTTATACATATAGGGGAAGGAGGGGCAAGAAAGGGAAGGGAGGGAAGCCGGGGTATCCCCTGTATCGCGCGATTCGAATGCAGAAATCACAAACGAGCATATGTGTTAGATACGGTTCCTCGGTCATTGAAAGTTACCTACGAGTCAGCGAAGGTAACTTTCAATGACCGAGGAACCGTGTCTAACACATATGCTAGACAGCTGCGTTATTGAGATAAATTATAATTTATACTTTTTTGCGATTTCCTTATAACTTTATCTCATTGTTTCATGCGTGACATTAGTATTAAATTTTAGTAATTCTCTTGTGAATGTATGTGTTTCTGAGACAAAATTTAATGGGCTGTGAGGTAAGAGTGTTATTTTCTACTTTTGTAAATAGTGTTTGGAATATTATTGGTATCATTTCAATTGAGACGACAGCGGGCAAGAAGGGGATAGAACAGAGTAATGTAACTGCGTGCAGCACGAGTGTGTACCTATATCGTTATTGACCACAGCCATTCACAGCGCAGTAATTTTCATCGGATAGCTAATCATAGACGGTGATAATATGCACTATCGAGTGATATCGATATATCGACTTACGTCTATTAACCTCGCCACTATTGTTATTGCATAATTCGCTGGTTGACGGAAGAAAAATTTCCGAGAGTCTAAATCATAATCTGCAAAGCAATAAAATCAGGTAAGGTGTATAAATCACTGGAAAAAAAGAAATTAACGAGAGGACCCTATCTTACCCGACCCGACGGGCAAGATGGGAAGAAATGCCTCTTTTTGGTTTTTATTAAATACATTCTATAATACTTTAAAATTGTATTTTAATGATAATTATTATGTAAGACAAATGTCCAAAGATTATTATAAAAATAAAGATGACTCGTTAACTATGAACACTTAGCTTTTATTAATTCTTAAAGCTTAACTGCCCTGTCTTACCCCACCTTCCCCTATATGTATATGTATTGTAAGTCGAAATAATATACAATATTCAAAATTATTTATTAATTGAAAGACTAAAATTGATATACTGTTATCACTTATTTTGAAATATTATTTTAACTTTTATTAAATAAAATAAAAATGATTTATTTTGTATAGATATGGATACATTTTTTAATTTGCTAAGAAAATGATTAAATCATATAGCTTTGATTCCGGATGAAATTTACCGATAGGAGCTTATTGATTAAATTGCAGATTGAGAACGATTCTTTTTGTACAGTAAAATTACAAAAACTTCTATTTTCATTCTAAAAATTCAGATAAAAATATATAAAATTTCGTTTATATTTTTCATGTACATTCAGATAAGTTTTACTATGCTAAAAACTGAAAGAATCCTATAGACTTTGTTTCTTACTTTGCCGATGGAATGTCATTACTTAAATATCATATTAATTACGATTTTTTTTATATAGTGAAATTACGATAAATTTATATAGATATTTCCATTTTGGAAATTCAGATGGAAATCTATGAAATTTTGTTCGTATTTTTCATATACGTAAGTTTTATAATTTGCTGAAAAACGATAGAATCTTTTCTCTTTTTCTCTTCATCAAGAAAAGAAAAAGAACAAAGATAAACTGTGTAAGAACAATCCTTATTTGTTTTATAGATGGAAAAAGTGCGGTGTATTCATCGCGATATTCATTGACCTTTAGTACATTTGACTCATGGCGACATGGCGATGAACTATGACATCGATGTTTAATGCTAGCGGCAGCCGTCGAAGCGATTCGCATAATTTCATGATCGGTTCGCTCAAAACTCTAAACTGGTATTACAACGACGAATCGTCAGAGAAAGAAAGAGAAAGAGTGGTAGAAGAGAGAAGTAGAATAAGAGAATTATAGTCGGCGGGAGGGGAGAGGTATTACCTCGAATTGTTTGTTGTATGTATTATGTACATCATACATATATATCGTGTAATGCGTCGTAGATGCGAATATTTGCCGACGTCATTCGTAAATCAAAATTTCCGTTTCACCTACACTTGATAGTGTTAATCGAATTCAATTGGACACCGGATGAGCGGAGGTTGCATGTCAATAAATCGCTATATAAGAAAACGACGCTGCGATATTAGCTCATTAGTCAAGTACGGTTTTTCCACGATAATTGCGGCTATCCGGCTGTTCCTCTGCTGATATTGTGTTAGTACTATTGTAAGTAAAACGAATTTGCGATCAATCCGCGGATTTAAAAAACAGTTTTCTCATTAAATTATAATTAAAAATATTGTATATTTTGTACGCAACTTGCACAGAAAAAAGAATATTCTTTCTTGAGAATATATTTTCAAAATGTTATTTTCAATATGTTATATTGAAATAAAATTACATAGCGTTAAACAAACATAATTTGCTATGAAAAATTTTGTATAGTTTCAAGAAAAATATATTCTCATCATTTAATAATAATTTTCATAATTTAAGGGAAAAAATATCGAATAAAGAATAAGAATATCTTCAGAAATTAGAATTTTTTAACACTATAATTATCAACAATTATATTGTATACAAAACATATTGTGATCTTTAGATGATTATTATAATATTAAAAATATAATATAAATAAAAATATAATATTTTGCTAAAATTTAACATTTATCAAATTCTTTAGACGAGATTAAAATATATATAAGCAAGATTATCATTGTTTTATGTTATATACTAGAATTTAACTTCTTGCTTATATAATGTTTCCCGATATCTATGTAAAATTATCTAGATAATCTAAATAAAGAAAAACTACGTTTTTATGAAGATTATTACAATTAGGGCTCGGAAGTTCATGCGAAATCTCATATTGCGCAATGAGCACCACTACGTGCGAATTTTGTTTGTAACGATTGTAAATTCTCGTCTTACACGGTCTGCTGAACGTAACACATGCATGTACACAATTCGCAGTGGTGCTCAGTGCGTCATACAGCATCTTGTACAAACTTTCACGCTCAATTATAACGTATAGTATCTTTTTTTAAATTTAGATAAAAGCATCTGTTTCAATTTATCTAACAAGGGAAAGGTACAGTAAAATGAAGTCACCGATTTCATTAAATTTTTAATGTTATACTTAGTGTTTTCCGTTATCTATATAAAATTATTCAGATGATCTTCTAGATAATGAAATAACTTCATTTTATTTTTATTTAGAGTATTATAATGCATATAGTATTATCTTCATCCTTATCTTCGATAAAAAAAGTGTCATTATTAAATTATTTAAGACAATGTAAACAATAACGAGAATGAAGTATTGTTTCAACCTCCAAGTTAACATCCTAATAGGAGAATAATAACAACAAAAAAACAATAGGATAAGAGAATTGCGTTTCGAAATTCACTGCTAATATTGAAAATCTATAGTGTACGTAACGTGTGGCAATGTATATTGGAACAGACCAGATTATACAAATCAGTAGTAGTGCAATAAAAATTGTCCCAAAACTATAAATTAGAAAACTTTTACAAGGAATTTTGTCAGTCATTATATAATGTGAATTATATATTCCTTCTATTTTTTAACTTTGATTTTTATTTGCTTATTGATTTAAATTCAAAGAGAAATAATTCTTGTCAAATTATTTGAACAACTTTTATTTTTAAGTAAATAATATCAATGCCAATCGAGCCAAAATGGTTCATCGGACATACAACAAACAACAAGTTTTTCAAATTAAATATAATTTAAATGTATTAGTAAAAGTGTACAGTAATACGTATGTTTCGATCCTGAATCTTCTGAAGTATAATAATAGTCAAATAACACAGGCCCGGCAACTTATCTCGCCTGTGGGTGTAGAATTTTTGGCTGTCGAAGGGGGGGGGAAGAGTACAAAGTGTATTCGATTATTTTTTATTTTTTACATATTTTGGGCTCTTAGTTGCCGTTTCTTTTTTACAGCAAATTGTAACGCTCTATGTTGGTCTCTACTGATTCATTTATTGCTTCATCCAAGTTTTTCTATATTTTTCACTGCATCCTTATGAATATATAATATAGCCACATTGTTCAGTCACTTTTGCGCTTATGCTTGCAAGCGGTTGGCGTCCGAGCACATTTTAAAAAAATTACAGTTGATTTTAATCCAATTCTTGAATTTCTATGGGTGTGGATTCTCACTAATTGTAAGCTAAATTTGGGGTATGGAATACTCTACGAGTCTATACTATTCTACAGTTGCTGGACACAGTAGTTTAGTATAATTTGTTACGATTTCTTCTTGTAACTAGGGATACCGTCAAGATTCGAGACTTCGAGAATCTTGTCTTGTCTTGTCTCGAATTCGAGACGAAATCGAGACAAGATTTATGTATTATGGTAAGTTTCAAGATGAAACAAGATTTTGGACTCAAGATTCTCGAAAATCTCGAGTCTCGAAAAATTGTAGAAATTGTTTTATTCTTTTGTAAAATATTTCCAAACTGATAGAAACTATGAGAATGATAGAAGCTAACAAAATTTTATTAAAAAAAATCAAACGTTGATAAAAATAATTGTATTACCCTAGTAGCACAATACATTGGCTTTACATTGGTTTACATTGGCGAAACATTGGTTATGTTGGGAGTACATTGGCCAATATTTCCCAATGAAAAGCCAATAGTGGTCATAGAATTAATTGCACATGTATTTGTAATATTGCACGCCAATTAATATACAATACTGGATTTATATTGAAAATGCATTGGCCAAGATTTCCCAATCTAATGCGAATATTAGTTATAAGAGAAACGTTAATGTGCTGCCAATATTACGAGTCAATGATTGCACGATATCGCACTTATATTGGAAGTGAATTGGCCAAGGTTTCACAGTCTAATGTGAATATTGGTTACAGAACAAATTGCAAATTACTTTACGTTTTAACTCACGACCAGTCTAGCAAAGATAACTAAAAAATAACAATTGGAAATAGGACCAAAACATAAAAAAACATTATATTGACATAAAAAGCATGTTGCAAAAATCAATTTTGCAACTAATTTATTTATAACAATTAAGAAAGAGTCATATATATTTCTTTAGTAATTTTTCCAGTAGAATCGATTGGCGCAATCAGTTTTCCTCTACAGTCAATTTTTAATAATTTGTTTATAACAATTAGTTGCAAAATTGATTTTTGCAACGTGCTTTTTATGTCAATAATGTTTTTTCATGTTCCGGTACTATTTCCAATTGTTATTTTTTGACTATCTTTTCTAGTCTGGCCTTAAGGGCAGGAAAAGGCTTTAATTATTTATATAGTTTATTTTAAAAATATCTAAGGCTAAATAACCAAAGGGCTAGTGAGAATGTTCGCGCAGTACTCAACACGCAAGTTTCTTCCTGTTCAAATTAGCTTCACTTCAAATATAACTTTTTATACGATAACTTTTTATAACGATATTACAAATATACGATTAGCTCAGTGTCAGCGTATTAGGTTGGTGTTCCGGTGTTTCCGAAATCTTAGGTTCGGATCCCGCCGATACGTTTTCAAAAATTGTAAAATAATGCGTAATTGTAATTAGTGAAATAGAATCTTATATGCGAAATAATGAATACAGATTAAGCTATAAGAATAATATCTGTAAAAAAAAATTTTTTTTAACTAAAAAATAAATGGACCTAGGCTAAAATTTTTGTATTGGACCAATGTTGAAAACCAATGCACAACCAATATATAAAATCGTGTTTACATTATTTTTCAATTTGGACCAATATTGCAACTTCAATATTGGCTAAATAAGAGTAGATATCTATCTTTTAATATTGGACCAATATTGAAAATCAATTTACACCCAATATATATATAATATTATACAGGGTGTCCCATTTTAACTTGGACAGCAAAATATCTCAAAAACTAAGCCCCAT
>QKQZ01009422.1:0-29969 GCA_003595255.1 Solenopsis fugax | reverse complement strand
AAGAAAATAATAAATCTTTATAAACTATATTTTTATATATATTATATTTATTCATATTTATAAGAATAAATTCTACTTTATAGTACAAAAGACACATAAAGCTAATACTAACTTTGTATCTGCATCCACTTTGATTGGGTAAAGCTTCAAATCTATAAGCAGATTGACTACAACACGGGTATCTTCCCAATGGGAAAGGCATAGGCCTTTGTTGCTCGTTTACGAAGAATTGTGCAGGCTCTGGATGGTAACAACACCAACCAATCTGATGTATCGGGAAGTACACATTGCAGTATTGACAGAACAGGAAATGGCAGTCTCCCCACAATCTCCAATATACTTTGCGCCAAGAACGCAACTCCGATCGCAAGGCAACGACATAATCGTTTAACGTCCAAGTCAAATCTCTGCAAAATTCAGACATCTTTCATGTGTAATATTTATGTTATAAAAACATACGTACGTTGTGCATGCGTGTACCTGACATGCTTGCTGTGAATAGCTCCCTTGTTATCAATTTTCATTGCACTTGGAATGCAAGGCACAAAATCGGAAATTGATTGTATAACATTCTTGCTACACTTTCCACATCTAAACATCATAGCCAATGAGCTGTAGTGTCCTTTTTTGTTATCTGGAGTAGCCTCCACTAGAGACATGATTAACTTACAGAACAAACGACTCTGAATTTTATCTTTCTTGTCTTTTAGCATTTCAACATCCTCGTTAGTAAATAAATCAGCCAATCTACGAATAATTGTAAACGTTAATAAAACAGAAAAGAAAGGACTTTAAAATAATCTGTTATTACTACGACATGATGTCACAGTATATCACATGCGAAATATAATCACAGCTATGACAACAATAAAACGCATGCCTTGTGAGAAGATTATCGTCTAGACATGTTAAGATTGTTGATGTCTTTAAGATATCTGACATATTATCATGACAATACTGAAGACAATTTTCCAAGAGTGGTTCCATTTGTAAAAAGCAGGCGGACACCATGATCGGAATGACGTTATTCGCCTCTAAAACCGGCCATTCTGATTTCTTTATGATATCCTTCTTCACCCATCTCATTAGCCAGTCGAAAATGACCACGTCGCAATGCACCGATATGTCTATCTCGTCGAGCTTCTGTCCCGCTGTGACATCAGCAAAATAACACATTTTCTGTATGAGAAGCTTCTGCGGACACCGAAAGTTCTTTTTGATATTCTTGTCTTCGTCGCATACATGGATTTCCACTTCGCTCCTATGACAATAAATATAAAGAAATAATCGTGAATCATTAAACAAATTTTTATAAATGTTTTAGTATTCTATAAGAAATGTAATTGCAGTTGAAAGATATTACTTACTCTGACGATTTCTTGTTCGCCTTGTTCTTTTCCTTGTCTCTCTCCTTATGGGTCAAGGTCTTATTTTCAATTACGTTATTCAAAGAGGAACTCTTTTTAACATCCGCAATGGCAACAGACTTTTTAATAACGGGTTGCGACAGGGCGGACTTTGGGAGCATGTATGGCAAAACGGAGTCCAGTAATCCTTCGTGCAAAATATCTCTCAGATTCTCCTTTATGACTTTCGCTAAACCACTCTCTTCCGAATGCTCCTTAGTCTGCAATGCTTTATCCTTTTCATTCTGAACTTGACCATCGGATAACTGATTCGTTTCTTTAACACCGTTTCCTGTCTCTGAACATTTAGAAGAATTCTCCATACCGATAGATTCCTTCGACGAGCCGTTCTTATTGCTCGTGTCAGAGATACTGTTACAGGATATCGCGGAAGACTGCGAGCTTATCGCGCTCTCCGATGTACACGCACTCATTTCCTTATTATTTATCGTCTGCATCAATAACGCTTTTATGGGATTATCATTCTTGTTTTGTTGTTCTTGAGTGTTAGGACTGCAGTCGTCACTGGCGAGCTTGTTGTCCTCACGTGTTTCTAGGTCTAAATTGATCTTCGCTAATTCGTGCCAGTCGATTTCGCTGTTGGCGCTCAATATCGTGGCCAGACCCTCGCAGCTATCGTTGACTTGATACGCAGTTCTCATAAATTCGAAAAACGCCCCGATCGTTAACTTGGAGTGCTTGTCTTCCTGGAGGCTTCGCAATCTCTCGGCTAAATTCAAAGTACCCATTATTACTACCGTCCGCAAATTCAGAGGTCGATGATTGTGATGCAACTCTTAATCCATTCTAGTGCAGTTATCGCTCCGCTTATTGCCGAGCCTCTCTATTCGGTACGCAGTTATTAACGTGGCTCAAAAACTTAGCGGCAAAAACTGTGCTAACGGCATTAGACGTTACACGGTGAAATCATCAAAACACTTCAAAATAAAGGTGCAACATCCAGTATCTAATTTCGGTGCGATCTAGCATACCAATAGGTTTACATGTACCTTCGTTGCTCGCCGAAGCACATGCTCTTAATATCGTACTTGCATTTAAAGCAAAATTGTTTGTTTTCTCGGACTCCATGTCTTCAGAAGATGCGATTCAATTTTCTTGTGGAGGTTACTCGCGCACCAGCAGCAATAAATTTTACGTCAGTACACCATACTTCAACAAAATTAAAACGCAAAGCTTACGAAGATTATCACGAGAATTTTAATACAGAATGGAAGAGTGTTGTTCGGATATTTATGGAATATTGTGCGCTCAGTGTCAGGAATCGTCAGGAATGGTCAGGAACGCCTTCGCTCTTCGCACTCTCCGACTCTCCGATGCTCTCCGATTCTCGATCAGCTGATCGCGCTCCGAAACTCATGAGAAAAGCAGCTGTCAGTCAAATCAACGTGAAGTACATCTATCCTTTCTATGTGCTATGGTTTTGGCTTTGCCCATATGGTTTGTTAACCTAAAAAATTACCGCATTGAGTTGAGATGAATGCAACGATTAGTTATAATACTTTAGTAGTCCATTTCATTAAAACTGATAATATACAACTGAACGTTTCAGTTGAATTGGTAAGAAATCTAACGATATAATTTGTGATAAATCTTTTAATTATGTACAATATTTTTTTTATTGTTGCACATTTAAATTTAAAAATTTTATTTTTATTACTTTTTAATTTTGTACTAAGTTTTTTATTTTTTTTCTGTTGTATAATTATATAATTAAAATTTCAAATTTGACTTAATAATTACAGATTTATAGTATTTTTATGTATTCTTATAGGTTCCCTGGATATTTGGAATTTTCTAATTAACGTTTAGAATTTTAATATTTTGAATGTTTAACATTATTACCTAAAAATGGTTCAAGCGAGCGAAAGTGATATCTTGGCTATAGGCAGAGTTCTGAATGACTCCGCCAGGCCTCTGAAAGAGAGATTTCGCGCTCTGTTCACTCTGAAGAACATCGGTGGTGCAACGGCGATAGATCAGATCCATGCATGCTTCAAGGATCCATCGGCACTGTTGAAACACGAGCTTGCATACTGTCTGGGCCAGATGCGGGATCCTGCTGCCATTAGTATCTTAACAAGTGTCCTGGAGGATCTGTCGCAGGAGCCGATGGTACGTCATGAGGCCGGTATGTGTTTGGCATGTACAATTCTTATCCTTTCTTTAGTAATCTGCTGAAAAAAAAACGAAAAGAATAAAGGATATCTACTTTTCATCAGGAGAAGCATTAGGTGCTATTGGTAACATAAGTGTGATTCCGTTGTTGGAAAAGTATTGCAAAGATCCTGTACCTGAAGTAGCTGAGACGTGTGAGTTGGCCCTAAACAGATTGAGATGGTTAAATTCTAACGATAATGATAAAGACTTACAAAGTAATCCCTACTCGACCATTGATCCCGCGCCACCGGCGAAGATAACAGATGTGAGTGTTCTAAAGGATATTTTACTGGATGAGAGCAAATCACTGTTTAACAGATATAGAGCGATGTTCTCACTAAGAAACTTGGGTACCACAGAGAGCATTCTTGCCCTTACTGAAGGTAATAATTACACGGTAATAATTACGCTACAAATGCTTTGAAGCATTTGATTAACTAAAGAATTTTACTAATTGACCAATCAAATGCTTCAAAGCAGCGTTAACTTGATCTTGATCTAAAAATGCTAATATCTAACATTAACTGTTTGTTTTCGCAAAGGTTTGAAGGCTAGCAGTGCCCTGTTCAAGCACGAGGTAGCGTTTGTGCTGGGACAACTTCAAAACGAGGTATCCGTGCCGGGATTACAAGCATCGTTGGAGGACACGGAGGAGAACGAGATGGTCAGGCACGAGTGTGCGGAAGCCTTGGGTTCCATCGCCACTCCCGAGTGCTACGAGATATTGAACAGATACCTCAACGATAGTAAAAGAGTCGTCCACGAGAGCTGTGTGATCGCTTTGGACATGTGCGACTATGAGAACAGTGCAGAATTTCAATACGCAGATACACTAGCCAAGCTTCCCACTGCGTAAAGATATTTGTTTTTCCGAAATGTTTGATTTATATTATGTATTGTATAATGTAAATTTTTTCCATCCTGAACGAAAGAAGAGAAATGTAAATTATTCCTTTTAATCAAGTCAAAATTTTCATTCATATGTTTTAACATAAAGAGAGTAAAGAATTGTTACATTCCTTATCTTGAATATATTTTTCTGTCCTGCAGACAGCAAATTCCTGATATTACTATATTGTTTTTTGTTATTTTTTAAGCTTTGAGAATCCTGTGAAACTAATGATAGATCTGTACTTATAATTAAATTCAATAATTAGGAACTCTAATAATGTAATGTGATTAAGAGAGAACCCGCGGTTACAAGGACGTTTACCTTATGCATTTTGTCGTAACGTAAGATTTTTTTTTCCAAGAAAACGGTAAAATCGACAGATTAAATCGCGTTATATGCGGGTGCACCGCTAATAGCAAACGAGCTCGATAAGACTCGCGATACGAATGCCGGGCATTACAAAGCGAAATCGATCAACGGAGTCGCGCTCCGTTTCTGCATTCGTCGCTCAAGTTTCGTTTATTCGAAATCTCCCTCTTTAATCGCGCTCGGAAGCAGGGAATTCCCCGTGATGGAATTTCGAAATTGTCCGTGTTCGGTTTCATGAATATCGCGTGCCGTCCCGCGCATTCATTGGCATACATTTGTTAGCTTCTATCACTGCGAGCACACGTATGAGCCTTCATACTTTCCGCGCACATGCAGTCAATCGAGATAAATCTTTTTTTTTTTTCATTGATTGCTCCTTACAACAGATACGTCGGATCGATAAGGAGAGAATTATCGGGAGGAAGGACATTTCTGATTCGGAAGATAAAGAAACTTGACTTGGACTGAATAATGAATTGATTAATCACAGTCGATAAAGCGAGACTGACACATTGTAAATATTAGACAAACGGATATAGCTCGTTAAGCTTTGGCAACTAAACGCGTGCAGGACACGCTTTGTGCACAAACGAAGAAATCTGCGACCCTGAGGAAAAGTTTTCTCAGAATTTTTATATGAATTGAAAAATAAAAGCCTTTTCAGAAATAAAAAAAACTGAGAAGGTCTACATCCTTTCTTAGAATTTTTCATACATATATATGAATTCTGAAATATTCTTAGATTTCTCATCCCATAATTTTTTAAAAATACTTTTTCAGATATTATAGGATTTTATCAGAAAAATTACAAAATAAGAAATTTAAAAAATCTTAGGATATTTCAAACTTCATATGTATGAAGCATCCTATAAAAGAGATGTAGTCTTTTTCAACATTTCTGAAAAGTATTTTAATTCGTATAAGAAATTTGAGAATTTTCTAAAATTATTGAAAAATTCTAAAAAATTTTGTCCAAGGACTTTCAAATGCAATTTCCAAAATATCGCAATTCGCCCCTACATCTGTTTTCCATTCATTAGCACACTGTTCGAACATTACCCCGCGCAGTATGAAGTGGAAAACAATTCGTTAGAGTGTACAAAAAAATCCTTCATGACTCATCCCTATCTTTTCGCGCTACTTTGATGATGATTTATTTCTCCCGGTATCTCTGTCCGTCAGGATACTCGCAACGCGCTACGATTGCGCTCGTTGTAAAGTATAAGACGATTCTCGCCAAAGTGGGGGGACGAACGGGGGTGGTCGATATTAACTGCGAAGCAGTTCCTTCCCCGGTGGAGAACGCGCGGTGGCGATAGTCACATGCTGGCCGCGGTCGGGTGTTGTGCTCTCACCGTTGTATCCGCGCGTTCCATCGCCGCTTCGCATAAAGTAAGCTCTATCGCCAATTAATTGTATATAATAACTCGCCAGAGTATTACACCCACGATAAGTATCGCAATTAAATTTCCAGAAGTTTATAACTATTCTCCTACATTATTTTATCAGTAGAATTTTTTTCGCTATTCTTCTTCATTACGGTTGCACCATCCAAGTTGCAACACACGAATTTTTTATCGAGATGCATTCCGCA
Source organism: Solenopsis fugax (assembly GCA_003595255.1). Lineage (NCBI taxonomy): Eukaryota > Metazoa > Arthropoda > Insecta > Hymenoptera > Formicidae > Solenopsis > Solenopsis fugax. Next base: position 23,530 of record QKQZ01009422.1, on the reverse strand, counting down.
CTTTTACAATTTTTCACAAAGCTTTAAAGATACAAATGCAATAATTTCCTCAAAAAGCTATATTTTCGTGATTGTTATGCTTCTGACTGAGAGATGTCGACTGATCAAGTGTCTCAAAAACTTGAATGAAGTTTCGAAAACGTGTTTAATATTTCGAAAGTTTTTAAAAAATAGAAAAATTTTTATATTTTAGAAATACATCCTTCTTATAATCCACAAGTTATATAAATTGATTTTCATCTATCTGCTTTCTTTCCTCTCTCCTTCTAATTACATTAAAATATCGAATATTTAAAAAATATTTGATTTAAAGTATTTTTGTGAATAATTCATGAAATATTCTTTTCTCGCATTAATGAAATTTTTTTGTAGATTATCTCTCGTGAAAAAATAAAAATAAAAATAAAAATAATTTCTGCGAGATCGATAATAAATCTTAGATATTAGAAAAAGTCTCCAAAATCCCTAAACTTTTTGTATTCTCTAATCGTAATTCTATAATTAAAATAATTAGAAATAGCGATATTAGAACAGAAACAGTAACCAGTTTACAAAGCTGATCTTTAACGACCACTTAAGATTCAAAGATTTTATAACTTTGCAAGAGATAAAGTTCTCTGCTTGTAGATTCTCTTGAATTTAGCAAAGCAAGCTGTGCATCCTAGTCTCGTAATTAATATCAAGCACGATTTATGCTTCGTTTTCTTCGATTGTCCGCTATTAAAGCTTTCTATAAAAGCACGGATATTTTAATTATTATCATGCATGTCCCAGGGAAATATAAGGAGTACGCACGTTTTTCCCCGTATTATGCAATCGCCTTTCGTGTGTGCTACTTTTTTACACCGGGTTCATGTCGTGAGAGATTTAATGATAATAAACTTGGCGACTTCCCCCTCGCGAGGCTTTTACCGCTTCTCTTAAAAATACCGGTCTGCCCGCGTGATGTCGACGCAGTATTTCAACGTTAATGTTGTTTAAACACTACCATCACATCACTCGGCGATCGGAGACGACAAGGATCAAGCGGGGGAGAAAAGTGTGTCACACATAAGATGTAAAACGGAAACCATACAGCACAGCATTGCAAAAACGCAACATTGCAGCAATGGTAAAATGTCCGCTTCAGAAATAATGTTACGTAATGTTGCAGCAATGTTAATACAATATTTTGCAATGTTTTTGCAACGTTGTGCCGTATGGGAAGACGTGGCGCGCGACTCGATATGTTTTGACCGGTTTTACTGATTCATGAGAAAATCACTTTTATGAAATATATATGCACTTCGTCTTTCGGAAGTGATACCGCTCGTCTACATGTACGAGACAAGCTCGCGTTGCCTCCTTGACAGCTGTCTTTGCGACGTCAATCGCGCATCGTGCACCCCGGAAGCAAAATAAACGTCAATCATTCACCGTCGATTCCTGAAGTAGTCGTACTGAGGAACGGGCGACGTGAGGAACTGCCGGGTGATTTGACCGACGTTTAGAAGGTCCCGGGGTTCTCCCATTCGCGTAATATCGAATACAATATTAAAGCGAGGCGCAATTAGATGCGAATTGCATGTTCCTCCATGGCTCCGTGCGGCTTCTCTCGCTCTCGACGTCACAATCCAATATACTTGCGAGCACAACGGATGACGAGCCTTTAATACGTTAAATTCAATTTGCCTCGGTCGAATACTAGACTTAACATTTTTCGTGATTTCACATTTCGCTTTTAAATCACCGGCGAGAGGGCCGGCGATTTGGACTCCGCGACTGGGATCGACTGCACATCGACTGTAATTTTTAAGCCATGGAAACCTCGGCATTACGTGTCGATCGTTAAATTGGCATACGCTTATGTCAGCAGATCCGGTCTTTACAATTCTAGTTAAGTTAGTTAACTTTGTAATAAGGATCGATCTACTGCCTTCTCCTTGTATTATATTACTATGTTATCATCGACGTTGCTATCATTATTGTGCCGCTATCAACCCCGACTATTTTAATATAAGAAAGAGCTTCCTGTCGTGGACGTTTCTTTTTTCGCGACACGCGAATTTGCGTAGGATAAAATATACGGAGGAGCGGCGCGAATATTAAAATTTTTAAGTTCAAAGGTAAAACGCGGAAGGCGTTATCAATTTCGTGCGATTTCATGCAATATTTTACCTTAGCGTAGCGACCGCGCGTGTATATGCCCCTGGGACCATCGATGAGCGGTGAGGAGCCGGATTCGCGGGGGATCATGACGGACAATCGGTGGTTCCCGAGGGACGAGACGTAGGAGGATATGTCCGGCTGCTTGTCGTCATCTATGACAGGCTCGACAGATGCGGGGCCGCTGCAGCCCCAGGAAGACCCGGCGCCGCTTCCCGTCGCTCGATCGCCGTCGAGCTACGATCGCAGGCCGATATCCCTGTCGGAGGACAACGGCTCGTCCACACGGCGGGGTGGTGGTCGTCATCGGCACCAGCCGCGGCGTAGGATGACGTCCGCCCCGCCGTCCGGACAAGCGATACAGCTGACACCCCTCTGGGAGCACGTGGTATGCTGCAAGTCCGGGATAAGAGTTTTGCACCGTGTATTTCTACACTGAGAAAATCAAGTTATTCGTTTGACTAAATTTTTCAACTCAATTACATTTTTTTCAGTTCAACTATTTATGTATTTGATTTGACTTAAAATACTTGTTATAAAATACTTGCACTTCAGTTTAAGCATTTATATATTTAACTTAACTATACATTTAATTTAAATACGTAAATGTTTAAACTGAAGAAATTCAAACAAGCTGAAAAATTTAGTCAAGTTAACAACTTTCTTCCTGTGAGTGTATGATACTCATCTTTTTAGTTAAACGTCTCGGATTAAATATTTCAGTTTATCAATAAATTTTTTCTTAGTAAGATTTAAGTTTAAAAAAAAGATTCGATTCTTTATGATAAGAACACCTATAAGTACAATTCGAATTCTCGCTGGTACTCATTCTGTAATTTAAAAGTAACTAATCGATTTCGATTACTTCGCAAGTAGAATATATAAAATATTACTTCTTATGGATATTATTCGAATCATTGAAAAAAGAAACTTGATTATTAGACTCGAAATTTTAAGTACACATTTGAACTTTCGTGATCTCACCCCTACTTTTCTTCTAGTTTTCCTTTTTAAATGCAAATAACTTTAATAAGCTGATGGTCTTCGGCCAGGTGCGTACGCGTAGGTTCCCGTCCGAGGTCGACACGCAGGCCACCTTCGTCGAGATCTCCGAGAGACTTCGGGACCCGGAATGGGAAGTGCGCCAACACGCCCTACGGGTGCTGATGGACGTACTGCCGACGCTGAACGCCGATGTCGTTGACAAGGTCATGCAACCGGTGGTGCCGGAGCTGATCAATAATTTGGGACATCCAGCGCCGGCGGTTCGTAAGGGCGCCCTGGATACGCTGCGGGTCTACTTGGTGCACAGCCCCAACAGGGAGAACATGGTCAAAAACGTAAATGCCCACGACATATTTTTCTTTGAATTTTTTTTCGACTCCTCTCTCATCAAATATATATTTATCATCTTTCTTGATCTAGAAATTTCATTTCTTCGCGAGAAATTAACGGGAAATTTGTCAAGATATTTTTTTATAGTACGACGATTCTTTTATATAAATAACTTTTTAGTGAGATGCTTCCAAATTAAAATATTATGCAAGTTTCTAAATTTTTCGTGGACATGTAACATTTACGAAGCCAACGATGCGTTATCAAGAAACGCTTCTATTTATTTCAGATCCTTCACGACGGTTTGAATCGCCCGGACGCTCATAATCCATTTCAGACAAATGTGACGACGGGCGTGATTCTGAGCGCACCTCTGCTGCTCTTTCCGTCCTCCAGTAGTCCTCCCCCGACGACGCAGGTCATCAAGGACGCCACGATCGCCTTCGCCTCGCGATTGGTCCAAGTGCCACATCAAGAGGCCGTTCTGAAGTCTCTCATGAAGATCCGCGACGAAGTCGGCGATGAAGAATTCGAGAGCTACCTGGTGGACTACGACGACAAGTTGAAGAAGAATATCGATGTCCTCTCTAAAATCTATAACATCAAGCCGAGCAAGAAGAAGCAAGAGAAGAACCGCACGCAAGATATCATAAAAGCCGACCCGAAGGAGCGCGCCTTCGACAAGTCCTGGGACAGTGACAGCGATACTTCCGGTATAGCCGAGGAGGAGGACGAGATGCCGAACGCTGGAGGCGCGATACCACCGGCGAGGGTCGTTCTGGAGACCGAGATCAAGTTCAACGAGGAGACGGCCATCACGATGACAATCCTGGAGGAAAAGGACGACGACGACAGCGAAGACAACGGAAGGCGGAAAAACGAGACCGGGAACGATGACGTTGTTGATGATCCGTCGTCCACGGACAGACGCAAGACACCCAGACGCGTTCATTTCGGCGGCGAGATTGTGAAGCTGAGGACACCGGACAGCGACGAGACGGAGTCGGGCGAGATAACGCCCAAGACGAGAATCCCGCTTCCGGTGTCGCCGGCCACCAAGATGCCGGAAACGACGAGGAGACGACCGTCGTCGCAACCCTGCAGTCCTCACGCGGAGAAGCGGGGATCGAAGAGAGCTTCCAGGTCAGCGTCCAGCAGTCCCAAGAGAGAGTACACGCACAACGCGCAGCTGAGCCCCAAAAAGAGCATCCTAACGAGAACGAGTGCCCCTCTCATCCTTATCAACTCGGCGACGGAAGAAACGAAGAACGTGAAGAAAGTTAAAAGGGGCGGTGAAGCGATTTCAGAAAATGAAGTTTCTCGCGTAACCAACAGTTCGCAAGAAGTTAAAGAAACATCAAAGAAAGAAGAAGTGTTAGTTCAAGCCGCTCCACCGTCAGCAAGCAGTGAAGACAAACTGGGAAACAGCCAGGACGAGAACGACGCGTCTAAGTCAGCTCAGGTTGCAACCACAGAAGCTTCGAAGGGAGAGCAAGCGATGATCTTTGAGAGAGACGATCACACGAACGCGATTGATTCCAACAGAAGCAACGTTTCTGAAGGCAACATCTCTTCGAGACAAGAGAGGAATTATACAACGACGAAGATATCGAGTCCAGAACGGAAGAAGATATCCCGAGAGAATAAGGACGAGGGTTCGAACGAGCGGAAACCGTCAATGAATAGCTTCTCTTACAAGTCCAACAGTTTCCCGTTCGGGTCACCAGTTAACGAGTGCAATACGCGAACCGATCGTATGATCGGCGACTTCATCGACGACGACGACGACGATGACGACGAACGGGACGTGCGTACCTTTGGCATGATTACGGACAATCGTGCGGTGAAATACGGTGACGGCAAGGACTTTGTTAGGGACAGCGACAGCGAGGGGCGAAAAGAGTGGCGCAGTCAGCACGACAGAAAGGAGGGAAACACGTCGGAGGGGAACGAGAGTGTCACTTGTAGCAGCAGCGAGGGCGAGGGTAAACCGCAGGAACCCAGCTGGGAGGAATTGGGGTTGGTCGGCCAGGAGGTGTTGGACGACCTGCACAACAAGGTGAGAAGTCGGATATTTTCGAGCACTGAATGCACCAAGTATTTCATACGTATACACAAATCTATTCTATACAACATCTTATCATTAACTTTCTTATGAAAAACTTGGTGTAAATGCATTTGCGCATACGATCCTCGCAAAACTTATAATTATAAACAATAAACTATATTTTTTGCATTTCTCCTAAATTTTCCTCAAACAATACGTAATACGTAAATCAAGCTAATTAAAAATGGTAATGTTATGTTAATGTCGGATTATAAATAGAATGAATCGGTAAAGAGATTAATCGATTCCATTCATTCAACTGGGTCTATATACGAAAAAGAACAGTTTTGTTGAAGTAATGAGAATTTACAGATTTGAAAATAATTTCGTGAGACCCCATCAAAATGATTATGTAGGACGCTCAAGCGACGAGCAAGGCTGCGAACAGTTTCGAATTGATTTCAGCAACCAATTTGAATGTATATACAATTATCTTGATGGTCCACTAAAATTATGTTCAGATCTATATCTAGCTAAATTCTTAGATACTCCGGCAAAACTACTCTTTCCGTGTAGACTTCAATATATCACAGTTGGAAAAAATCGTGACATCATTCTTTGTAGAAATTCATTTACACGTGACTCCGTGGAAATTCGCGTGAGATCCAATCGGCACCATTTCTGCCGCGTGTCAGCAGGGTAATGCCCTGCTTCGGGTTGTCGCGATCCCCGACGATTAACGCGTCCACTCGAGGACCCTTGACTTTAGGACAAACCGTCCGGTCCGATACATTAGGTATAGTGAGAAGTAGGTCGATCGATTTTCGTCGTCGACAAAAGTTCGTCGCGTGACGTAACGTGATTTAAGCTCCATCAATTATCAGGATTACGTGTGTGCGCGTGTACAGGCTTGAGGTATCTTTCTCTTTTCCTTTTTTTAAAAAAAAAATCTCACGAACAAGATGCCCATTCTCTGCACTTTTCATGGTTTACAACAGTGCTCAAGAGATACGATAATTGTATTACTATAAAGACAGTCTGATAGATTGGCAAGGTAGAACTCATTAAGCTCGATCAGTTTTAATTAGTCGACAGACGTAGCATATTCGTAGTAAACATCGGGCGAGTAATCGAATAGCTCAAAGTCCAGTCTCAGCTTTTCGTACAGCCTCCGCACCATCGCTCTGTTCAACTGGCTGAAGTATATCTTGGAAGCATTAGCGTAACCGTTACTATGCCTCCATCTGGGCTTGATCCTATCCTGCAATCCTAACTTATTGATTGCATACACCTGATCTCGCCAAAGCGATTCCACCTGAAATCAATTGCGTTCCAAGAACTCTAAAATAATCGCAATATGATATTTCGTTAGAAAGTTCAACACAAATTTAACATTTCCGAAAGATATTTAACGCGAAACGTAAGACATTCAGCGACAATCAGCGGTTTCGGATACCTTCGCGATAATGTCGTACTTGACGAGGCACGGCGTGCAGAAGAGGTAATATGGCATCCAATGATCGTCGCCGTAACTGCCTAGGTCAGTCTCGATCAAGTAATCGACGAACTCTCGGAAGATCGGTTCCACTCCGGCTGGCGGTGGTACACCCTCACGTCGGATCACCTGATCCGGCCGTGGCCCCGTGAAATTTTCCTCTGAAAGAGTTCATCGAATTCGTCGCCGTTCTTTTTCTTATCTCATAAAATTGAATTATTTTCAAAATTTAAAATTCAATCTCGAGTTTAAATCTGTTCTCGCTATAACACAGTTGTCGCAGAACGGAAAAGGGACTTATAGTCCTCGTTTCCTCTCCTTCTCGCGACTTACTGCGATATCTCCGTACGATCTTGGAACCGTATTTGCGATAGAAGTGAAGCGTCCCGTGTTCCCGTCCGGCGACGGAGTTCTCCAGTTTGTCGCGATAGGCGCTCAGCAGCCTCTCGAACGGATGCCGCACGACCAGCAGCCTTCTGCTCGCGTTTAGAACGCGATCGGCCTCGGGGTACTCGAGTTCCGGTATCGCGCGCCTGGCGATGGTCGACAGCTGCTCTTTGCCGCTGTTTAGCGTCTCCTCCGGCACGTTCATTAGCAGGCAGAGATTGTAGAGCCAGGTCGTGGTACCGGCCTTGTAAATCGGACAGTACGATATGTTGTGTACTCTGCGCAGGAATTAAATTGTCATCTTGTGGATGTACCTTGACTCTTCGTTGTTAACAGTCCGAGAATTTTTCTTCCGTCCTTTTATTTCTCTCTTTTTTACAAACCTGTCCATGTAGAAGATGGTGTACTGCGGCGCGGGCGGATGCTTGAACGGCGAGTCATCGGCGAGTTTTCGATAAAATCCCAAGTTATACTTCTTGCACACTCTTTCAACGTTCAACGATCGCCGTGTATTGTCCGCTTCTGCCTCGATCTGAGACAAACGATCCAAAATTTGTACTCGATCTTCCGGAGATTTGAAATCTCTCGGCGGGCAATCGCGTGACTCACCATCAGCCTTCTCAAGTCATCGTCCGTGGGAAGAGGTCTGCTCTCGTCGCCGATAACGGCGAGGGACAGCTTCAGGGTCAAGGAGACGACTCCGAGACACACGATGATTTGAAGTATCCGGAAGAGCGCGCGTTTCCGCTGTCGCGACATGATCTGATCCGGCACGCGACGAGACGCGGTTCTCGCGAATGTATCGGCGTGTCCTCCGCCTGCGACTTGTCAATTTTCTAAAACCCGCGGGACGAACATTCTCTCCGCCTTCCGCCAAGGCAACGACTGACCGGTTTCGTGCGCCGTTTGCCGACAGTGATGGATCTAAAGTACCGCCAGCCCCCAAGCAATCCGTTTGGTACCAAACGATCGTAGCAAAATACTGTCGTAAGTGTGCCATCGCGATTCTTGTGACTGGGACGACTGTGTCGGCCCACATTGAATCTACTGCTTCGCACAACGGGCTGTAACATTTTTTCAAATCTCGTAATATCTAACAAAGACTGTAGAAAAGTCAAAAGCGTGTCAAAGTTATACATGTACGCGTTTTAATCACAATTCCACAAAACTTTTTACATTATTTTTATCAATTTTAATAAGAAATAGAAAGAATGGGTAAATCGGTTCTGCGAGTAAGTCCACTCCTGAAGCCTGAGTGGGGAACGTCACGGCCGAAGAAGTGTTGCCCCAGGTTTGCTCTAGCATACTAATTCCGTTAGCTCAGCTGTTCATACGAAACATCGCGCCGGTAGAGACCTCAGGCCAATACAAATGGCAGATACAATTGGAATCCGCGATTCCGTTAATAATCGATCAGCGATAAAACTTATCGTTGCGAAAAATATGATCCCAAAGAGGTGATCAATATAGATCACTTGTAACATGAGGCCGATACTGTTAAATCTAAAATCCATACGGTACTGGAGATTGAGATTAGATTGGAATTTGATTAATCAAAGCAGAGTTCACTAAACTTAAGAGATTGATCTACTTTCTTCTGATCGATTAAAATCCAATTCAATCTCAATCTCTGATCCGATTAAGGCTTAACATTAAAGAAACATTATACTCGCGGTATTATAATGTATGTACGATTAAAGCGACGGTCATCACGGTCGTAGGTGCGCGTTATGTTCATTCAGTGAGTAGCTTCAAGGTTGCTGCACTAGACCTTTTTATGAATGCACGTGCGACCTCGTCGACGGGCGTCTGCGAGAGGCCTGTGAAAATAAATACCGATGCCATACGATCGATTTCCGTGGAACGTCGTTCGCCACAATCCCAGGAAAAGGAAATGTATATATGTATACGTGTACATACAACACGCGCCCATACATCTATTCCGGCTTCGACTTTTCGCAGCATTATATTGTGCTGCATAATTGATCTGCGATGTCACCTGCGAGTTCTACTTCACCTGGACTGGCAGCTTTAAAGTTCAACGTATAGTCGAGTGTCGAGAAAAATTTAATAAAATTGCTCGAAATCTTTCTTTTTTTATATTAAATCTTTCTTCCTTTTTCTTTTAAAAATGAAGTTTGCGATTGAACTATTACTCAAGCAATATTTTTCTAAAATATAGATGTCTGCAGTCGCTACTCCTCTTAATCAAATCGCGAGAACATGATGATCCCGAGGTAACATCGTAATACTCGCAATTTGTTCACTGAAGAAAAAAGTTGTTAACTTGGCTAAATTTTTCAACTTGAATTTCTTCAGTTCAAGCATTTATCTGTTTAAGTTAAATATATAAATGCTTAAACTGAAATTCAAATCTTTTATGTATTTAAGTCAAATACTTGAACTGAAAAAAATTTAATCGAGTTGAAAAATTTAGTCAAGTTAACAATTTTTTTTTCTCAGGGTTGAAACAAGTTGTTTGTTCGTGTTTGTTCGCGCTCGTCTGTCTCTGATTTTACTGACTAAGGGCCACTACAACCAACCTCTGATTAATCTAATCGACCGATTAATCCATTGGAATTAACCAATCGCATTTGTCATTTCATATAACAGACAAATACGATTGGTTAGGTCGAGAGACGCGAAAATTCTTTTCTCTTCTGACTGATTCCTAAAGAAAATATGCAATAAATAAACGTCGCTTCTGTTCTTTTTCTTTTTTTTTCTTTTTTACGTGTGCAAAGTACAAGTCCAGTTGTGTGCGCAAACGTACTCCTCCTGTGCCATGCTATGCCGCGCGATACGACTCGTCAAGGCGGCTGATATCTCGGCGCCCGTATGAATATTCCGCGGGTGAAAAACGACGGGAGATCTACCTCGCGGATCGTTATGCTGCGGACGCATAAGAGAGTGCATAAGAGAGGGGAAACGCGCGCGGTAAGCCGCAAGAAAATAATTAGGCACGTGTTGCGTGCCGCGTCGTCCAGGTCCAGGAAGGCGTCATTCCCGTGTATATGCAAATCGACGGCAATTGTACCCGTCCCGTTGCACCGTAAGAGTGCAATTTTCGAACTGTTCTCTGATTCATCGTGGCGCAATATCATAGGCAGATATATCGGTAGATACGTTTCTCCGCTTAGACTCGTCGCGTTCTGTTCGTCCCGCGGCCAGAACGTTCGGACTAGAAAAACGCGTCTTCACGAAGGCACGAGAAGAACGAGAGCGTTAAAAATCCAGGTAATCGCACACACCGACCGTGAGAAATGTGAAAAAANAAAAAAAAAAAAAAAAAAAAATTAACTCGAGACTCGCGTATCGATTCTGCGGTTATAGAGCCCGATAGAAGTCGCACGGCGAGAATGCGGATGCATTGCGTTCAAGTTCCGCTGCGACGATCAATAATGTTGACTCGTGAATTCCCAGCGACACTACCCGCTCGTTTGTAATCGAGAATCTCCGCAGGAAGGAATTTTTTATTCTGATTTAATCTTGTTAAGACGTGGCGAAAGAAAATTGCGGATTTTAAGTGAAATGTACACATGAGAGATGACTCACGTATGTGATTAAAGTGACGCTTTAGCGATTAGATACTTAAGTATTTGACCAGTTAATCTCCTGAGAACAGCCGGATAAATGCGGCTTATTCTTATCACGTGTAATTGTTGGAAGATTTGCATGTGCACGCGAGACGATCGCGCAGATAGAAGAATAAAGCAATCGATGAAATCGATCTCCCTCGCGATAAAGTAAACTTTTATTTCTTAGACTTTTCGATGTGCGAGCTGCCGGTCTTCCCTCGAGATTCTTATATTTCTAAAATATATTTAAGCAGCGCATAAAACTCTAATAAAAATTTAAGTACTCGTACATTACTCTCTAAATCGGTGCACAGAAAAAATTGGTATCAAATCAACAATTTATTGTTTCATATATAATCAAATATCAAATCTTCAAAGAATTTATAATCTTAAACAGACATAATTTGCTTACATGAAAAAAACAAAATTTCTTCATGTTAGCAAATTATGTCTGTTTAAGATTATAAATTTCAAAAAGATCTGATATTTTTGATTATACATGAATAACATGAAACAATGAATTGTTGATTTGATATTAATTTTTTTCTGCTGAAAGACAGTGAAAAATCTGATTTCAGTAGTGTACTTATAACTATATCAATCAGTGATATATGCATTGTCTTTCAGTGCACTGAGAAAAAAATTCCTAAATTTTAATATTTATTCAAATAGTACTAATGAAATATTTACTTACGGTACATAAATATTTACTCTATAAGAAAAAATAATACTTGATTTAAATTAGTGTACTAAATAAATAAATATTTACATTTAGTAAATATTTCATTAGTACTATTCAAATAAATATTTATTAAAATTTAATAATTTTTCCCTCAGTGTGACAAAATACTCTAATGCCGGTCAGTGAATCACTGAAATCATTGAAAAATAATCAATAGTCATTTATGATCACAATTATAAGTATAGCACTGCAAATTAGTAAGATTTCACTGACTTAGATTTAGAGGGTAAATACATGAACAAATATTTTTTTCTCTCCTCAGATGTAAATTAAAATGAAATAATATAATCTTTTTCTTCGCGATCAAATACTTGAAAGCGTCGGTGAAAATGTGATTGATGAAATATCGCGAGAGAAGGAAGATTTGATAATATTACGGTGCACAACGCGTCGCGCAGAAATCTTAATCATTCTTTCGTCTGACATCTTGGTCATCTTTCCAGGACGACTGGCGAGCGCGTGTCAGAGGCCTGGAGAGAGTCGCGTCGGCTCTGCGGACGTCCTCGGCGCTGATCGCGATAGAGTCGCGATTAGGATCGCTCTTGCATGCGGTGCTCGGCGGCGAAAGGAGCTGCCGGGTGGCCGCCGCCGGCCTAGCGGTGGCGAAGGTGAGGCTCGTAACTCCTCGCACCTCAAGATCGCCCTTAAATGCACCCAGATCTCGGCAGATTCATCGCCGGGCGTCAGCGGATAACGCCTTGTTATTACGTAATATATCCCGCGCGATAAAAAGAGGACGGTATCTCTTTCGTCGGGATCTTAAACTTCGACATCCTCTAGTACGATCTCGATGTCTAAAAAGTTCCTTTCAGAGCGGAACTTAAACTCCTTTCGAAAGCTTCGACACTTTTCTCTGGGATCTTGAAATCATTGCTCGTTAAAATTAGCTGAAAGCTTCGGTAAGATAGCAACTATGTGCTACTGAACTTACAACGTCGATATCTGCATTCTCGAACCTACACAGAAAAAAAAATTAGTATCAAACCAACAATTCATTGTTTCATATATAAGCAAGAATATAAAATCTCCTTGGAAGTATTTATAATCTCAAAGAGACATAATTTGCTAACATAAAGAAATTTTCTTTCTTCATGTAAGCAAAAAATTGTATGTCTGATCAAGATTATTAAATTCTTCCAAGAAGATTTTATATTCTTGCTTATACATGAAACAGTGAATTGTTGATATAATAGTCATTTTTTTCTGTGTAGAATATTATAAAAATGTTCTACGAATATTATTGTGTTAAAAATTAATGTGAATTATTTTATAACTTTTAAATGTAATAAATATAGAGTTTATAAATATTTTATACATAAAATATTTATAAACTCTATATTTATTACATTTAAAAGTTATAAGATTCCCGATAATTTAAAATACTGAAATAAATAATATTATTTACTTCTCATACAACTCTATATTGATTTCATTTGAATACTTTATTCTTGTTGCTTTATATTTGTTGGGCAAATTAAAAATACATTTCTAATAATAAGAAAAATACATAAAGATTACACAGAAAAAAAATTAGTATCAAATCAGCAATTCGTTTCATATATAAGCAAGAATATAAAATCTCCTTGGAAGTATTTATAATCTCAAAGAGACATAATTTGCTAACATAAAGAAATTTTCTTTCTTCATGTAAGCAAATTATGTGTAATCAATTTTATCAAATTCTTCCAAGAAGATTTGATATTCTTGCTTATATATGAAACAATGAATTGTTGATTTGATATTAATTTGTTTCTGTGTAGAAACGTTTAAAGTAGAGTTACAAGTTTTAAAGTGAGAGCAGCAAGGACACCTATGACACGTATATCCCACCGAGAGTTGCGTAAAAGATAGTTTTAGCGTGACGGAAAGAGAATAATACGGCAGCTTTTTTTAATATCAAAGGTATTCTGACGTATCGCGTAGCGCTTACGTCGTTCAACTTTCCTAGAGCCACGCTCTCATACACACAGTGTTTTTAGAAATTTATATTTCTAAGGTGGTGGTTGCCGGTGTCTCGGATAACGCGCTGAGGAAGAAGTTGCCACAGCTGGCCTGGGGTCTGTCTAGACAGGGTGGTCCATCCGCGGCGCAGCTCACGCGGATCGCGATGCTACGACTCAGGCCCAGTCTGCTCTTGGAACAATTCCTGCAGCCTCATTGTCTGAGCGCCAAAAACGCCAAGGTAATGTGAAGTGCGCTAATTCGCGGTCATCTCGTCACGAAACCGTTCTATCATACACTGAAAGAAATGTCTTGTAAAATCAACCAATGTTTGGTTGATTAGTGATCAAATGAATTTTATAGTGACAGTTACTAAATATATAGTTGTTTCGACCAAACAATTTGTAGTCTTAACCAAATAATTATTTTCATACAACAAATTACAAAAAGTTTTTGGTTTTTTTGTTAAATGTAACAAAGTTTTTGGTAGCAGTAACTATAAAATTCATTTGATCACTATACTATAACGATTTCTCTCAGTGTAAAATTCTGCGAATTGAACGAAGAGTTAAGCCCACTTTTGTCCACGCAGACGAGAGAGAACGCGTTGCAACTGCTGATCTTTTCGCTGGTGACGTTCCCGAGCACCGAGTTCAAGCTGGAGACGGTCGCCAGCCGAGTGGCGACGACGGTCGCGGATCGACGACGCCGTGTACGTCAGGCCGCGCTCGACACCCTGGCTGTTTTGGGGCAGATCTACGATTCCGAGGTAAAACTATCTTGCTTACGAACGTTAGCCTCTCGTGCTTTGAGAACGGAATAATGTCTGAATGATTCGTAGGAGGTTCTCGAGGCGGGAAGGCGAGCGGCCGACGGAAGCCCCGACAGCGAGGCGATGGTGGCCGCCATCAGAGCACGGCTGGCCAGAAAGTCGCTACCCCTGGTGTCGGCCGATGGTCTCGTGGTGTACGGTTTGCAAGTTTCACCGACTGTTCAGACCACTACTGGTAATAACAATCGGGATAATAGCAAGCGAGCGGAACGTATAATGCACCCGCGCGGATAAAATCTCACGACAAAATTATAAATCTTATCATCGATGGTACTTTGTTGCACGAGAGTTGCGTTGCTACGATAGAGACTTCGCTCTATCGCTGCTCATTATAATGGAGTTTACTATTTTTTAATACGAAAAGAACCTCTGATTACAAGATATCGTATAGCGTAACAATTACTTCGGAGTGTAAGTAGTCAATATTTTAAGTTAATTCTTTTTTCATAGCTGTGTAGAGCAAATTACGCAGCAATTGCATTTTTTAATAGACATTTGAAAGTAACTACGATATCGCGTGACATTTTCGTGTAAAACGCAAAGTTTGATATCACGTGATTATCTACATATGTATCATAAAGCCTATTCTGGTTAATTACACATGTTACCTTCCTCCCTACCCTTTTTCTCTCTTTCTCTTAAAATATTTAGTTCGTTTCGAAAACAGCACGAAAAGAACAATTTTGCTGAAATGCAAATTTGAAAATAATTATGTTGAAAAATCGTATAAAATATTTAACTTGATTGCTAGAATATTAAAACCGTCTGTAGCAACATGTGTTTGGGCGTCCTACATAATTATTTTGATGGCCTAACATAAAATTAAAATTTTTCTGATCTGTATCTAGCTAAATTTTTAGATGCTACAGTAAAATTATTCTTTCCGTGAACGCAAAACGTGTGGGTAGAAATTTGTGTTAAATTTAAATTAAGAATCCTTAATTATATTATATATTGCTATGCCCGTGACCGTGAACTTCGCGGTATCCGCGACACGGGAACGCTCACACGGCACTCGCGGAAATAAAGAGACTCTTTATAAGTAGAAGAACTGCTTAATCATAGAACAACACAACTTTCGTTTATTTAAAATATGCGCCTTCGATTTTTACGAGACGTCAATTTCTCGTAGGCCCCGACGTCGACTGGATCGTGGCGGGAAGCGGTTCAGTCTCGCCTGGCACCGGTCGCAGCAGAGGCCAGATTATCGCCACGTCCAGATCGGCACAGGGAAGAGCACCCAGGTAATATCTCGGAAAATTGCACGCGAATGTTTGAAAAAGCTCTGTATATCGTGCCCTAAAATTGTCTGAAATGTCGCGTCTCATTTTAGAAACGATGTCTCGAATAACCGCGAGAATCTGTGGATAGAGAGACCCAGTCTTGTTGCGCTGGGTGTCGGGCTGCCATCCAGGACTGAGCATTCGACGGCCTGGCAGATATTGCAATCGCGGATTAACGTAAGTTAAATCGCGGAATTTTCCATTTTACTTTCTCGCTTCTCTGTGAGCGCGTGACGAATACATATTTAAAGAAGATCGATCCATTGTAATAACATAAAGAAAAATAATCAATTCTAGCAATTAGCAATAATTTCCTAATTGTACAATGGAATTTTTATACTGCGGCGATTTTACTATTTTTACCGCATTTTACGTTCTGTAAAAAATGTCTAAATTAGCGTATTATTAATGATTCTTAGAAGCATTAATAATAGTATTCTTAAGTGTCGGTCCACAATCTTGCTTTAAGAGGCCGTAAGCCATAAGGCCGTAAGAAATTGACCAACCATAGTCGATTATTCTCCTCGCATTCAACTGCGATTAGTCATTTTTCTCAGTGCCTTACGGCTTACGGTCTCTTAAAACAAGATTGTGGACCGACACTTAATGTAAAAAGTATTGATTTCTCATTAAATCCGGCGGGTTATTTTTTTCCAATGTCATTGTTGTTATTTATCGAGATATCGGCTTAGCAATGCAAATGCCGAAATATTAAATACGCAACGAAGTAGGAAGTAGCGACAGAATAATACATCTTTTCGTTCAAGCTTCATTTTGCATATCGCGAACGTACGTATTCCTCAAGTGTGAATTATGAGTAAGGGACTTTAAACACGGAAGGCACTAACACACCCTGCGTGATTCAATAACATCATATTTTCGCAATTTGCATTCGCGTCTTGGTTAATATCGTCAACGAATATTTAAGAACGTTGGGTTTTATAAGGTCACACCAGTACAACGTGGACGAGAAATGTTGCTAAGGGCCTTTAAAATTTAATATTTTATGCGATATGTCAACGGCACGCAGGGTTCGTTTGTTTTTTTAATCAAAAACTCGACGGCGTGTCGCGGCATAAAACATAAAATATTCTCCGGATAATAGGTTATTTCTAATTTCTCATTTTTTTGGGGATTTTTTTACATACGAATCTCGATATAAAATTTCGTAGCGATTATGTCGCGCTTAGAGGCCACGTGTTTGTCAGAGACACCGCAGGTTAGAGTATCGCGCGATTTATGCAGGCTCAATGACGTATTTAAGTGAGTATCCTTTTCTGTTACAGAACAACCATGAACGTGAGATAAAGGGACCGAATGGGCGAAACGTAAATGCGGGTAAAGCAAATTCCCCTTCGAATTCTATGTTTAACCGACGAATCGGATTAAGCCTAGTTAAAAGTATAATTTGAATTTTTTAGGAGTATCTTCAAATGCCAATTTGAGGTTCGAGGAGCAACTGCAATCGTTTTACACACCGAATCATTACGATTTCGTCAGGACGGATGCTAAGAATCGTAGAGAGACTTCTGATAATTACGAGCAAAAAGCGCGAAATCGCAGAGACGTTAATGAAGCTGCTAAAGAAAAGGCAAGACTCTCATACTGATACAAAAACTAAAATTACTTTTAATTGTTCAATTTATCAAAATATCACAAAATATCACAAAATATTATTATAATTAATATTATTATAAATACTCAACATATACTTTTATTAAATGCGGAATAAAGGAACGTGTGAAATGTATGTCCGTAGGAAAGCACCATTCTCAGAGGAGAATCCAAGATTCCGGTATTATCAACGCGCGAGCGTCCCAAAATAACATCGCAAAATCGTGAAAAGTCTCTCAACTTGGAACATGTCAATTCGAGAAAGCAAACGACAGATGTGCTAGACAGCAATAGAAATCGGATAAATTCGCGACAGGAGGATGTCAGGTGAATATCTTTGATATTTTTTTACAATACAAATTCATTTAGAATTAAATTAATACCTAATTCATTAAATTAAATTATTAACTAATTAATTAATACATGTTGCGTTAATTGTGCACAGGTCATACGCGGCTATACATCAACGGCGAAAACGTTTTCAACAAGAAGAGAGTCAGACTTTGAATCAAACATTCGATTCGCATTCTAACGGTTACCGTTCAGCCTCTTACGCGAAAGCTTTGGGAACAACGAATAGAGAATACGACGTAAGTTAAATATTCTAAATTGCTCTCTCGTTCTCGATATAAGAAAAATAAAATAAATTATTTTTTTTCTCTCCATCACGATTTCTCTTCAAATTTAAATTAATTAATGTTACAACTGCAATATTAAAATTATTCAACATAAATATTGAATATAATAGACGATTCTGCACAGATAAAAAAAAACACAAGTGACACAATTATGTTTATGGCTGTGCAGGGTACTGCGGGGAGCAGAGAGGCAACCTTCTCGGACGACAATTCGCACAGTTACGGCAGATTCGTGGATGCCGATAAATTTATGGACGAGAACGAAAGCTCGAGTTGCGTAGGAGGACGTCAACGTTCGTTACCCAGAAACATGCAGCAACAAACGCTCGTCGAGACGTAAGTCGTCGGAAGAAAACTCCTCTCTCTCTCTCTCTCTCTCTCTCTCTCTCTCTCGCGCATGGCTACTTTTTTTTGACTATATCTGCGTTGCTTTCTGTACAACTTATCTCCGCCCTATTCGCACTCCGTCTTTATTTTTATTTTTATTATTTTTATTTTTATTTCTATTTCTATTTCGGTTATTGATTATTTGGTTTTCGTTATTAGCTAATAAGAACATAATATCCGTCACTTCTTTACTTCTTACTTATTTTCACTTTACTACTTGTATTTATTTTTATTTAGTTTGTAAGTAATCACCGATTTCTGTCCTGTTCTCTTCTGTACATCTATCTGTCCTTAGAGGGCTTGCCCTAGGACTGCAATAAAAGCACATTCATTCATTCATTCTCTCTGGTCGGGAAAATATCTATTCGTATCACTCGTCTTTACTCTTTACAGTTACAACTCGGTCCTCGAGCGGCAGAGAAAGCTCACGGACAGAAATGCGTATCGGCCGTTGCGAACCGCTCCGAATCCATCGACTCGCGTGTATCACGACTCTCAGAATCTGGATTCGCAGGTTTCTGCGGATAGCGACAGGAACGCGATATACCGAGTAAGTAAATCGTCTTATCGCTCCATTTTCTTTAATCTTACGATCGCTGAGGTAAGCCAAGGGAATTTTTAGACTTGAACTCTAGGAATTCAAGCCTTTTAATTCCGGATTTAGAACTCGGTTTCGAATTCAGCACTCTAAGATCTGTGAGTACTGATTTGTATAAATTGTCGCAGCCCAAGGATCGTAGGACGAAGGAGGCGACGGCGCAGCAGAGAACCGAGATGGATCTGATCTCGTCGGACCCGCAGAAGAACGGGCGTCCCCTTTCGGAAAGCTTCGCCAATCCTCATCGCAGGAGGCTGCGATCGTTGTCCCCGTCGCAGCTCCACCGATCGCGGCAGTTCGTCAAACTGGCTTCCAACAGATTTCACGCCGCGTCGATGTACGACATGTGAGTTCTCCACGTTCAGCAGAGTAGACCCTTCGAAATATAAAATCGCGTCGCAGGCACGCGATCGCAGGTTGACCGAATCTTTCTTTTCTTTATATATTTTTTTTTCTTAAAGGCTCCAGCAATCCCAGACAGGATCGATTTGGAGTCTTAAAATAACTTGCGAGCGAGATGCCGGCGTATCGATCACGCGAAATATAATAATATGCGTAAATGCGTGCGAGATGTCGGTTTTAAATTCCAAATAAATGGACAGGTTTCTAAAACGCGACCTGCAAACGATTCGCGCGGCGAAAAATAAATTAAATGAACGAAATCATTACACTGAAAAAAATTTACCAAGTTTACTAAATTTTAGTAAATATTTGTTTGTATATTTGCAAGAAAATATTTACTTGAGATACATAAATATTTACTCAATAAAAGAAAACCGATAGTTAAATTTAATTAGTTATTCTTTTACTAAGTAAATATATATTTACTAAATGTAAATATATATTTACAAACAAATGTTTATTAAAATTTAGTAATTTTATTTTTTCAGTGTATACAGANAAATTAGTATCAAATCAACAATTCATTGTTTCATATATAAGCAAGAATATAAAATCTTCTTGGAAGAATTTGATAATCTTGATCAGACATAATTTGCTTACGTGAAGAAACAAAATTTCTTTATGTTAGCAAATTATGTCTCTTTGAGATTATAAATACTTTTAAGGAGATTTTATATTCTTGTTTATATATGAAACAACGAATTGTTGATTTGATACTAATTTTTTTTCTGTGTATATTTGCAAGAAAATATTTACTTGCGATAAATAAATATTTACTCGATAAAAGAAAACCGATAGTTAAATTTAATTAGTTGTCCTTTTACTAAATAAATATATATTTACATTTAGTAAATATTTTCTTGCAAAATACAAACAAATATTTATTGAAATTTAGTAAGTTTTTTTTTCAGTGTAGGAACTGTCGCTTTTAAAGATATCACACGTACGTTTAAGATAGTTTAAGCCGTAATGACGATCGTAATGGCAAGGTGCGCGACCTCATATTTCGCTTAATCTCAATCTCCCCACGTGACACAGATTTTTCTTAACACACTTAACTCGTACAGCGAGATCCAAATTGCCGATAAAGCGACGGGTTTCAGGTCGACCTGAAAAATCACGTTTCGCATGCCGGGGCGATTTTTACAGCCGATATAAGCTCCGATCGGCTCTAAATTTGTATAAGTGTGCGACTTTATCCGTTTCATTCCCACCCTAATCAAGATCGCGAGAAATGTGGCTTAACATTTAACGTGTGCTTTAAGAAGTTGAGGCTCTCGAAGCATGCCACTGTATCGCGAGCGGACTAATTCTGGCTGCTCGAATTAGCCGGTCGATAAAATTAAAAAGAAAGAGAGAGAGAGAGAGAGAGAAATGAAGAAGGCGAAGAAAAGCGCCGCGTGTCGCACGATAGAAAAATGCCTCGATCTTCCGTGCAGAAATTATACAACTCGAAATCCCCGCTGCGCTGGGGAGTGCAACGGGCATTAACGACGCGGGTGTTGTGTGCATAGCATGTTACAACATGCGGGACTATTGTAGATTGTCGAAACGGCTTGCTGCACTATCGTCCATTCCTCCTCGTTGAATATTTTACGTCTAGGCCGGCACGCAGCCACTGATCGCTATTCAATATCGCCTCTATCCTGAGGTATCCATTATAACGACGAACATCAAAGAAAACGATACAATTGCATAATTCGCAAAAAAAAATCGATCTTCCCAATGCCGAATTTTCATTTGCATATGAAGGAAAAATGAAGAAGTTACGAAAAAATGTACCTTGGAGACCAAAAAAGCCTCTGATTCACTGCGTCGATTTCTTCGAAATGCCGCATCGATTTTTCACAAGAGGAATCGCATGACTAAACGATGAGACGATCGGGAATTTTGCCTTAGCGTGTCGACAATTAGAATCAATTTTCACCGGAAAATTAATTATGAATGAGTAACAGCCTCGTCCTCATATCAATAAGATAAAATTTAAAGTAATTTTACTATTTTAGTAATACTGCACTGAGAGAAAAAATTACTAAATTTTAATAAATATTTGTTTGAATAGTTGCAATGAAATATTTACTAAATGTAAATAAATGTTTATTTAGTACAAGAACCACTAATTTAACTATCATTTCTTTTATTGATGATTATAAATATTTATGTACAATAAGTAAATGTTTAATTGTAACTATGGTATTCAAACAAATATTTATTAAAAGTTACTAATTTTTTCCTCTCAGCGTGTGTAATCTCCTTGGAGCTATAAAGTACTCGAGGTAGTCTCGAAGACCTGTGGAGGAAAGCGACAAATGCGGTTGGCATCTGCTTCAACCTCCTTTAACCGCGTTTTACTCGGATCGCATGACTCGGTCTCGCAACCCTTCTTTCGTGACCACGTTAGGGGAAGGAGGATGAGTTACGGTCAGCCTGGTTTACAGCCTCGAAAGGGTGGTATCCTTGGGGTGGAGTCTTCGTAGAAACGCGACGACGGAAAGGGTCCTCGATAGACCAGAAGATTCAAGAATTACATTTTACCCATCCAAACTGAATGTCTAATGTTACAACTGCGAATTTATGTGTCCCAAATCCCTTGCTCACTATTCATTTGTATATCTTTAATTCCCCGTTCTGTCCCACTTGTTTTCTCTCTGAAAAAGATCGAAGTCTCGAACCTTTCGTTCGTGTCCTCCGCCCTCTTCTCCGCGGTTAAAGAGAAGCAGGCCTTTACGGAGGTCGGAGGGGGCGAACGGACACGGGGCGGGGACGACGTGGGGGTGGCGGTGGCAGCGGTCAGCGTCGGGACGCTCGCCGTCTCTACTACGTGCCACAGTCGTGCGTACGTCGTCGATTGTTACGAGCGTGTGTCCCTCGCAATTAAGCAATACAGGTCTCCTTGTCATCGAACGTGATCCTCGTTCATCCGCGCTCGCCGTCTCCTCGCGCACCTCGCGATTCGCACCGCGAGAAGACGCACGAAGGGGACGAACTAATCGTACCTTCGACGTTGCACGCGAGTGTCATCGACCTCCGTCATTTAAATCGAATGACAGCGAGTGCGCCGAGCGCGTTGTGCACATTCGTCGACGGGGGACACGTGGGTTTCGCGCAGCTGCTCGCGTTACGCAAGTCTCGCCCTTGAAAAATCGCCACCTGCGGATGGCAGCGCGATGAGCGACGCAATCTCGATCGAATCGCCGCTAGTTCGCCGCACGCGACAATCGTAGGATAATTGCGGATTCGACCGATTAGCGGGAATGTGTGGCGACCTAACGCGGCTCTCCGGCCGCGGCGTGTCGTGAGATTTTGCGCGAAAGAGAGTTACACGTAGAGAAGAGAAGGAGGAATTAAATAAAATACAGAAGAGGAAAGAGTGTTGGCGCACACCTTCGCACACCCTCGGGAATGGGCGCGAGTGAAAGCGGATGGATTCGTAGGCAGGAATGTACGTCGTGAGTTTTCTGGACACCTGATCGATAGCTAATCGGCAGCCCGATCTCTCTCGCGTTTCTGCGCGCGTTTCGCGATTTTCGGACATACCGACGCATCGATTTCGCACACGTCGCGCGACGCACAGGACGATTCGGCAGCGGCAAAGCGTTCGCCGATGCTTGAAATTGTCATTAGTATCGATTGATTCCTCGATGCTCGCGCACTTATCCCCTTTCACGGCTCTAACGCTCGCGAAAGGTCGAGAGCCGGCAACATTTAACCTTTCCTACCCGCATCATCTTGCCGTGCTATACAACACCAATTATCTTCTCTTCTGGATCGGGACGTACAAAATGTTAAAAAATTAAATGAAGCAGAAAAAAGTTTCGAGATTAAGAAAATCGACTTAAAAATGCTGATGGATCCTGGAAAATTTGGTAAAGAGGCCAATCCCCCGCGATCAAAAAAGTGATTTTTTTTTCTTAAATATAAAAAAGTGTGAGTAAGATTGTGGGAGAGAACAGCAACAAGTCGCTGAAACCATGGCGTCGCGCTCGCCAAAGCCGAGGGTCAGTCTGTCGGGTGAGACGGAGCGCGTTTCGCGGCCGCGACCGAGAACTTTGGTGCGGGGCGACGCGGGATGATCTTCAAGTTGTGCGCGTGGCCGATCGAGATGA